>CAJVPK010000739.1:0-22695 GCA_910592015.1 Diversispora eburnea | reverse complement strand
TTCTTTTGATAATTGATAAACTGTTTGTCCCTATTAACAAGTCTTCATACCACTGTTAATAGTTAATACACCTCTTTTATAATTGATTGTACATAATTCCTTCTACACATAAGTCCTTATAGTGTGATTATTTTATTTTGAGATTAGTAATTCTTATAGTTTTATTTAGTTTTGTTTATTAGTTTAGTATTATTTTACCCTGTTGTCTTTGTAAATTGTAGAAGGTTTACATGGATAACAGCAGATATAAAAATTTAAATGTGAATATCTTGATTAATATTGATGCTATAAGAATTAAACACATATTAACATGTAGTCAGGAACCAAGGCTTTCAATCCATCTTAGAAATATCTTAGTTCCCTGTTACATAAATCATGAGCAAATTCAAAAATTTCCTAATGTACTACTTCATAAATTCTTGCTAATACCTTCAACTCTTTGTTCTAATTTTTAAATTGCTCACCTGCAATAGTCAAAAACAAGAAATCACTGTACCAAATAGTAATTCCTATATTATAGATTAGCTAGAAATTGGTAAAAATTAACTGTCTTATTGCATCCTATATTATCAAATCAGAATTCCTTTTCAGTATGACAATTCTTTAGTATTTGACCTGTGCTGAATTTAATAGCTAATTTTAGTATGGTTAATAATTATCCATATAAATTCTAAGTTCTTTATTAGTTAATATAATTAAATTATTTCTTGTTTTTTTTAGTTTAGTTAAGTTTATTCTTGTTTACAAGTTGCTAGTTGTAAACTTCCCTTTTGGAACATAAAATTAGCCTGAAAAGTTGACTAGAAACAGTGCCATTTTTAATTATACCCATGTGTAATTCATAAATTTTAAGCAACTTTGTACTATGGACCTTTACAAAAACAATATTTTCTATACATCTAATTGTATAACTGTAATAATAAAGATAATAGTTCTATACAAACTCTATTATCATATTCTATAAAAATATGTAATTTTAAGCAAATAAATATTATGACTTATAAATTTTTTTTATATGATAGTTAAGCAACCCCTACTGGGTCCTAGTTATCTAATAGTTGTAGAAGAATTAACTATAGCTTATTAGACTCCTCATACTAAGGCCATTCGAATGGTAGTTGTTTTATCTTGATCTGATCAATACTGACCGAATTATTGCTGTTTAAATTTTTGTATAAATTTAATTAAAATATTACAATTTATACTGAACAATATAATAAGATATTGATTATTTTCTATGTACAATGTAAAATGATTGGTCAATTGTCAAAAAAAAATTACGAAAGAAAAAAATTTACGGATTATGATTTACTCACAGGTTTTGGAAGATTTGAAAAATTGTAAAGTCTACTGGCATAAATTGAATTACTGTATAACCGTTAGGATGTTTGATTTTGCTAAAAATTCTTCAGATTTTACAATTTCAACATTCCAAAATTGCATAATCTTCTTGTAATTAATTTTGGGATAACATTAGCAAGCTTTGTATATTCTTCATTCCTACTTAATTAATACCTCCGGAGCTATATTATGATTTTCAATATTTCGTAACTATTCAAACCCGAAATCTCCAAACCTCTAATTTTAAAATCATATTTCCAGACCAGATTAAAGTCTCGATGAATTATATCTAATTTTCTAATTTATCATGGCAACCAATATTATTGTTAAAATTATTTTTTTTATATATTTGTAAGTATTTGGATCTTTCATATTCCATAAAATTGGATTGAATAAATTTATCTACTGCGTCATTTCCACTTGTTCATTTATTGAGTGCAAGGTTCCTTGCAAAGTGTCATTTGTTTCTCACTATTGATGTGTAAAGCAAAGTTTTTTCTATTAGAAATATAATTGCACTCGAAGTTAAAATATCATCCGATATTATTTGTCTTTACAACATTTATATCTTTATTTAAAAAAGAATCTTTACTATATAATAAAGCGTGGCAATTTAACCAAGCATTCAATGACATTCAAATCCGCATTTTTTATTACGACTTTTAGCTGTAATTACTAAATCATTTTGATCGTTAAATGAGAGGTATTAAATTAAGAATTGGGTATACTAATCTCCTAATGTAAAAATAACTTTTTTTGGAAAATTGCTTTAACTAGCGTGAATGAAACGTGATTTAAATTTTTTATGATAATCAAAGCAACCTCCCTTCGTGTATACCAGATAAATATATACTTTTTTATTAACGACTTTAAATTGTTGTATAATTATGATCGTTAATATGATAAAAAAAAAATGAGTTTTACAAATTTGTCAAAAATGACTTTAACCAATACCCTTTGGCAAAAAAAAAATTTAAATCATTACATCATTTGGGCTTTACGCCCTTTAATTTTCTATTCTAATGAAGTTCAATTAGTCTGTAAAAAATAAATTTAAATAGATTGGAAATTTTTTTTTTTTAAATACCCACATTCAAAGAATAAGAATTCCAAATAAATAAAATAATCAAAGTTTTATTTTATACAAAATGGCAAAATTCTCAACTTTCATTTTTGTTACCTTTGTTTTATCATTATTCTTTATCTCATTCAACAATGTTTCTGCTGGACCGATGGTCTATGCTTTATGCCAAACAGTTTGCAATGTCGGATGGACCTCGTGTTATGCTGCTATCGGCCTGACTGCAGGCAAGAATTAATGACTATTATTACTATAATTTAATATATTTATATTCTAAAGAAAAATCTATTTACATTTCTTTATTTTAGGCGCTGTAACTGGTGGAGCGCTTCCCGCAGGTGCCATCACTTGTAACAGGGTTCAGGGAGTCTGTATGACTTCCTGTGCGGCATCACTATTTATCCCTTGCTTTTAATAATTCCATTCTGCACAAGATTCAACTGTTATGTATCAAGATATTAAATTAAGCGTAACGATGATACTTTATGCTAGTTTTAGTATACATTACTTTATTATTATCAGTTATTTTTTTCTGTACATACATCAATCCATTTTTGTTATTTTGATTTTCATACACTGTATATATATATAATAATTGGATAATAAGCCAAGTGGAAAAAAAACAAATGCTTTCTCGTTAAGAATTCTATAATTTCTAACTTGCATGATATTTATTCTATCACTTTCTTCTGAACTTTAGCATCTCAAATAAATTTTATCCATTATGTCATTCCAATTTGATACTTTAAATTTGTCGTGTGATAAGCGCCTACTGACATAAATTTGCTTTCTAATACGAATTCATAATACTTATGCCCTTTCGTTAAATATGATAAAAGCAAAACAAATAAACGTAATATTTACATATCAAGTTTGTATTGATTCCAAAAATATCTCTGTTTTGTTTACGAATTTAGTAAAAGTGGCTTAAATAACCTTTTTTAGGCAACAATTACGTTTTTTTAAACTCCGATAATATAATGGTGGCTTTTCTAATAAATAGAACTTTTTTTTTCAGATCCCAAAAGAATTTCAAAAGAATAATTCTATTTTCAAAAAAAAAAAACTCGCTTTGTTTTCTTACAAAATGTCAAAATTCTCAACTTCCGTTTTTGTTACCTTTGTTTTATCATTATTCGTTATCTCATTCAATAATGTTTCCGCTGGTCCGATAGCATATGCTTTATGCCAAACGGCTTGCAACGTGGGGTGGTGCTCGTGTTATGCAGCTCTCGGCCTGACTGCAGGCAAGAATTAATCACTATTATTATTATAATTTAATAAATTTATATTTTTTTTTAAAGAAAAATATATTTACAATCATATATATTTCTTTATTTTTAGGTGCAACTGCTGGAGCAACACTTCCCGCAGGTGCCGTCGCGTGCAATGTAGTTCAGGGAGTCTGTATGGCTTCTTGCGCAGCGTCATTCTTATGCCCGATCCCTTAATTGCACAAGATTTATCATATTCCTTTAACTGTAATGATGTATCAAGATAACTTATCTTACTTCTTTGCGTTAAATTAAGCGTAACGATAAATATTGTTATGAGTGAATAGCTTTGATAAAGTAGATTATATATTACTTTATCATCATCGGTTATTTTTTTTGTTCACATTTATATTATATATAAATTATCTTCTTAATCAATTTATTGTTTTTTTGATTCGTTATATATACATATATACATATATTTTAACGTAGGGAATTTTTTTTATTAGGTGTACTGTAACTATTTTTTTTTAAAATAAGTTGTACAAACGTATGAAATTAACAATTAACAATTACACGTGACTTTTGTATTTGAATTTGATTATTTATGTCATGATAAACAAATCAAATAAACAAACTTTTCTGATTTAATCCTTTCATTAAGATGTCTGAATTTCTCGAACTATTTGAACTACAAGATGAAAATAATAATAATCAATTACTATCATCACTACCAAAAGACTTAAAAGATGACATACAATCACAAAGTTTATCTCAAGGACCACTAAAAGATAATCATAGTATCATTTCCGATAATAATAATATTTTTATTGTGCAAGAAACTTCATCGATAACTGATGAAGAAGAAAATGATGATCACGATAATCACGACGAAGATGATAATGACGATCAAGCCTTTTCTGATTCTGATATCCTATTTTCTAAAATTGACAAGATACCATTGAAATTACCACCAGGATTTACTCAAAAGGACGTTGATCTTAGAAAATTTTATTATAAATACGAGTGTTTTAGTGAAGTACAACTTAAAGATTGTATTGAAAAATTAAATATTAATTTATCGCAAACGACAGATTTATTACAAACAGATTCGACAGATTCTACAAATTCTACGTACGAGAGCATAGATCTAGGCAGAGCATATTCTTCTTCTTCATTATCAGGTTCTGAGGATCATCAAGATAAAAAAAATGCTGCTGATATTATTAATGTTAATATAACCGAACAGACGAATAATAATAATAATAATAATAATAAGATTATAGATATTGAGAATACTACTGAAAGTACTAAAGATAAGGTTAAAATTGAAATGATTTCCGAATCACCACTACCATCAACACCAAAAACATATGATTTCACGTCATTTCCAAGATCATCTCCAACTCCTCCTCCAACTCCTCCATTATCAAATTATGTTCCAAGATCGGATTATATTCTTAAAAATAAATTTAAAAATATAAATATTCCAACGCTTCTTGATTCACCTTCTTGTAATTTAAGTAGGAAGCCGAATAATTATTACTACAACAATAATAATAACGAAGATTTTATTCCGAGTAAAAGGAAGTTATTTCGATCAACTTTGTCAGATAACATCGATAATATACCATCATCGTCATCATCAAATTTCAAAGATTTAAATTCTGACAAATCTCAACAACAAACTCAATTTGATAATAATAAAAATGGACTTAATATTCATTCCGAAACATTTCAATCATTTATTTTGGGAAATGATATCAATCAAAATACTATAAATAAAGCTAAAAATTTGATTGCACTCAATCCTCTTCCTCAAGAAAACTTAGTCGCTCCTACTGATCTTCATGAACGATCTGATGTATCCGTGGTAATAGAAACAGCACCGATTTCACAAGTGACTATGAATAAAATCTCACCAGCGAAGGATAATGAAATTAAATCATCGAGAATCAGAACAACTAGGTCATCTTCGGTACCTTCAACTTCAACTACTTCAACAACTAAGTCGCATGTTAAAGAAACTTTGACAACTAAGTCTCCAATTACTAGATCCTCTTCTTCAGCAACTAAAGCCTCTTCTTCATCAACTAAAGCATCTTTTGAAACCTCAGGTCATGCTCTTAAAAGGACTCGTATCAAGTGGACAGTAGTTGAATTAGAGGCATTAGAAGAAGGAATGAAAACGTACGGAACAAGTTGGACCGCGATTCATGAAGAATTTGGACGTGAAGGTGGACCTTTATGTAATAGAGATCCTACACAGCTTAAAGATAAAGCACGAACTGAAAAAAAGCATAGAATAAAACACGGAATTCCTTTGGGTATTTTCAAGAAAGCTACTGGTGGATATTAACATCATATCTGATATTTTATATATATATATATATATAAAAACTAAAAAACTAAAAAAAAATCTGTATATATTGGAACATAGATTTTAAAATTATTGCTTAAATTTCATTCTTTATTTTTCTTTGATTATAGTCAACGCATATATATATGTTATTTACTTGAGATATTTATTTACAGTAAATAAAAAAATCAATTTTTTGACGCCTCATTTTTAAATTATCAATTATGTTGTCAAAATAATATATGAAGTTGTATTGAGTCATGTGATCTAATTTATTTCATCCATTCCAAAATATCTTTAGAATTGAATGTTAAAGTATTTATTGATGATAATAATATTATTTAAAGATGTAAACATATCTGATCGCAATTTTATAGAATGCAATGAAGAAATAATCATGCTTTTCAAAATGATTCAATAGATAAAGAATGGATACCTTTAAAAAGGTGGGTTTTGTTACTATTTATTTGATAGAAATTTTAAATTGGAGGTAAAATATTTTTAAATTAATATATATAATGTGTCAATTATAATTTTTTTTTAAATACATTATCTAGATGGTAATTCACTTAAAATAAAACAACCAATTTTATGGAATCTAAAAGATCGAAGCCTTAGAAATTATTTAAGTTTAAAATCAAATGATCAGGATGAATATCTTCAAATAACATAATTTAGATAACCAAAGTATTATTAAAATTACTTTTTAGAGGTTTATACATTTTAGACTTTAGCTTAAGTTAATTGGGAAAATATAGAAAACCATATTTAATGTATTATCATACCATATAATAGCTCTTAAGTAAGACTTATGAAATAATTACTGGTGTAACAAACAAAATATAATAACTATAACTCCACTTAATTACAAAAAACACACCCACAAGCAATTTATACCAGTAAATTTCTCAAATTTATTAATATTCCTAATATTTCTCATGTGTATATATATTTCAAATCTTCATAACAAGTTAGATCTAAAATCTATTTATATAAGTTTAAAAGTCTTTATAGTGTAAATGTGCATTTTGTATGTATATTACAAATTTTTTTATAAAAATGAAGAAAATAGAATAATATTATTATAATAATAAATGATAAATGATAATTTTAAAAAAAAACCTTTCTAACAATATTCTTAATAATAAGAATAATAAAATCTAAATGCAAACAAAATAAAATATAAATACATATATAGAATATATTATGGAGATGAAGTTGTGCCAGATTTAACTGAAGTTGATAAAGCAAATGGATGAGCCAAAAGTACTTTAGCTGCAGGTCTATCATCATGATTTCTAGTTATATTATAAAAAAAAATTAAATGTTAAAATATTAAAACATTACAAATATAGCAAATATATAAATATAATATATGTCTATTTAGTTAGATTACTTACAATTCAAAAGTTTTCTTCAAGAATTCTCTTGCTTCATTAGATATTCCATCAGGAAGTTCAGGTGAACAAGATTGAGAACCAATCTAATATAATAAATATAATAATAATAAATATAAATAATTATAATAATAATAAAAAAATAAGAAAAATAATGATTATATATAAAAAATATAACAATAAATAATAATGTAAAATACTTACTTTAAACATTGCTTGCATTTGATTAAATTCAGGGAAAGGATGATCACCTGTAAACATTTCTACAATCAAACATCCTAAACTCCATATATCAGCTTTACTAGTATAAGCTGTTTGTTTTACAACTTCAGGTGCCATCCAAAATACTGAACCTTGTAATGAAGGTCTATGAGATGATGTAGCTGCCATGAATTCTATATATAAAAATAGATATATATTTTTATAAAATATTCATTAGTTTCTATGATTTTCTTTGGTTCTATGATTCTATGACTCTATAGATTCAATAAATATAAAGTCATATAAAATATTATAAAATGGTTTGAACTTACGATCTTCGACTTTTTTTGAAATACCAAAATCGGAAATCTTTATTCCTCCCTTTTCATCAACTGAATTTTTTTATTTTTTTTTAAAAAAAAATGAATTAAGAAATCTGTCAAAAAAAATATACAAATATATATAATATAAATATAATATTCACCCAAAATATTAGCTCCTTTAATATCACGATGAATGATTTCTTTATCATGAAGATAACTTAATCCAGAAAGAATTTGACGTACAAAAGATCGAACCAAAGTTTCTTCTAATGGACCGTAATTATTTATCATTGTACTAACTGATCCACCAGGAACATATTCTAGGAAAATATTTAAAGTTTTCTCATCATGTTGTGATCCTATTAATTATTATTATTAATTATTATCATTATTATTTGTTATTATTAAATAAATAGTTGGGAAGAAAAGAAATATTATGAGAGAGAAAAAAAGTGAAATAATTTTTATTACCTAGATATTGGACGATATGATCATGATGTAATTCTTTCAACAAAGTGATTTCTCGTTGTAAAGCATCCAACTATTATAGAATTTTTAAAGAGAGATAATTTCAGTAAGAAAAAAAAACAGAGAAAAGAAACGAAAAAAAAAAAAAGGAAAAATAAATAATTCTAGTAAAAACAAAAAACGAAATAAAATGAATTCAAACCATTGATTTTTTACGTTCTTCATTGGAAGATTGACCAGTAGGTAATTCCACTTGTTTAACAGCCATCAATGCACCAGTTATAGCGTTAAGCCCAAGATATACACTACCAAATGAACCCATTCCAATTAAAGAACCTTTTATCCATTTTAAGACTGAATTTCCTGATTCTAAATACATTATAGAATAGATAAATAAATCAATATATAATAAATATATATAATAAACATATAATAAACATATATAATAAATAATATATTTAATGAACAGTATATGATTACCATCATCTTGATCAGGAGTCCAATCTTCATCTTCTTCATACTCTTCTTCATATTCATCTTCATATTCAATGACTTCTTCTTCTTCTTCTTCTTCTTCTTCAGCAATAGTTGATTCCGGATAATAATCATTGATATTAGCTGATAATAAACTATTTGATCTATTGTTATTATTGTTATTATTATTATTATTATGATTATTATTATGATTATTATTGATATTGCCATCATCTTCATCATACGAAGTAGAAATACGTCTACTTTTTGTTTTAGAATATCTCGAAGCAGCGGAAAGTCGAGAAGCTCTTCTAATAGAATTTCTTGCACTACGTTCTAATTCTTCACTATCATGACCAGGAAAGAATTCAGTTAAATTTAGAGAAATTAATTCGGAAGGAGGTCGTTGTCCAAAGAAGTTACGTAATTTCTTATGAGATATTCCCACTTGAGGAGCTTGAGGAGTAGTGGGAGGTTTTTCACCAAAGAAATTTGCTAATTTTTTATATCTCAATTGTTTTTGTATTTCTTCATGACTCATTTGAATATGTTTCTTCCTTAAAATTAATCTTTCTCTTTCAGGTCTATCTGAACTCTTACAAATTTGAACTAATTCTTCATCGGTTATACATCGTGCTAAATAATTAAATTTATTAATAATTAAATATAATAATTAATTAATTATTTATAATGTGTATAAATAATAATATATATATAATATATAAAATATTAATTTATAAATAATATAATAATCACCTGATCCAGTTTCACTAGTAGTAAATAAAGAATATCTTTCAACATCTTCATTGATATTAAATTTTTGTAACACTCTAGTTAAAATAGATTTAGCATCGCTAATATCATTTATAGGAATTGTACATGTTTGATCTTGTCCAATAACTTTAATACAGCGCTATTTACAAAAATAATTATTTAAAAACAATAATATTAATATAAATCATTTATTATAATAAAAATAATAATAATAATAATAATAATAATAATAATAAAGTACAAACCGATTTAACACTTTCAATTGACATAATTGAAGATTCAATAGATGTTTGTGATGGTGATATTGATCCCACTTTTGATGCCTTTGAAGAATATTCATTATTATTGTTGTTGTGGTTGTTATTGTTATTGTTGTTGTTGTTGTTATTACTTCCATTAACAGAATTTGGGCTACGAGAATTTGAATTTGAATTTGTATTTGAAATTGAATTTGTATTTGATTTTGATTTTGAACTTGACCTGGATAAAGAAAAAAATCTTTCTTTTACAGGAGAATTTTGATCCTAATATAAATTAATATAGTTGATTAAATATAGTTAATATAATTAATCAGTAATTTTATGCTTAATTCACAAACCTTTGGTTTAATAATAGTATTATTATTATTACCCACATTATTACTTATAATATTATTAATATTATTAATATTAATATTATAATAATATGTGGAATATGAAGAATAAGATGAAGGATTATTTATTGAACAGGTTTTTAATAAATTTTTGACTGCCACTAAAATTCGAATTCGATCTCCTATAAATCTGATATTCATTTCTTTAAGAACTTGATGGTTTAATTCCAATAGTACGTCACCCGTGATATCATTTTCTTTAATTAGATAAATAGATATATTATTAGATATCTATATTCATTATTAATGATTATTAATGATTATTTTTATTATTTTTTATTATTATTATTATTATTATTATTTTTATTTTTTTTTTTTATTTTGATTTTTACCAGTAAAAAGTTTTTGATATTCTTTAAAATTATTTTCTTGCAACCAATTTGTAACTTGTTCAAAACTCCATAGTCTAACTTTTTCAAAGGTAAGACAATTATCGGTGTTAATGGGAGAATAAGAATAAGAATCCATCGGCGATAATGAAATTTGCGTCATGAAAATATTTGAAAAATATCGAAAGTATCGAAAATATTGAATATATGTAATATATGAAAGATATGTAAAATATGTAAAAATGTGTTAAAATGTAAAATGTGTAAAATATATAAAATGTCAAATGAGAGAATAGAAGAAAGAAAAAATTTCTAATTATATACAACAATTCAAAGTTTTTAAATTTACTCGAACACAATATTTACTGATAAATTCAAGTAAAAACCAATCATCATTCGTTAAACATTATTAAGGTGTATGATAAAACGTACAGTATATTATTTAATATTTGATAATTTTATCCATTATAGATTAGATTAAACGCTAAAAAAAAATATCTAATAATAAACAACAAAAAATAACAATAATGGCAACAAAATTAGCAAGACATTCTCGTATTTATTTTACTACTAGTCCAAGATCTGTTGCAAATTTTACAGAAGCTAATAATGTTTATTCATATTTCAAGAAATTGGGACCTTTAACTGAATTTAAATTTGGAAGGGTAATATTATAATTATTTAAATATACATTCTGTCAAATAACTATACAATATAATTATTATTATTATTATTATTATTATTATTATTATTATTATAGTTATTAATAATTATATATTACTAAAAATAATTATTATAATTATTATAATTATAATTATAATAATTAAAAAATTATAATTATAATTAATAATAATTATAATTAAAAAAATAATAATTATAATTAATAATAATTATAATTAAAAATAATAATTATAATTATAATTATAATAATTATTAAGGATCCCGAAAATTGTAGAATTCTAAGATTTGGTTGGATCAGTTTTAAAGATACTGAATTATCCAAAAATTTACTTGAAAAAGTAACTTTGTCTGTACCGGAATTAGCACCATTTGAATTTAAATTTGAAGAATCTATTAACGAAGGTATAATTATATAATTATTTTATATATATATTTATTTATTTATTTATAATTTATTTATATTTTATTTATATTTTTATTTATATTTTTATTTATATTTTTATTTATATTTTTATTTATGATTTTTTTTTTTATTCAGCTTCTCACAAGCCATTACCTACCGCAAGAGTTAGACCCAGATTTTTAGGATTTTATAATACTCAAGTATTACCAAAAAGAAGATTAGATGCATCTCAAGTTGTAAATTTATTCTCTGATGTAATTCCTAAGGATGAAAAACTGGAACAAAAAAAAAAGGATAATAATGAAAAAACAATTGGTGATAATAATAATAATAATAATAAATATTCTTTAGATAGAAATAATGCATCCACTACTATTGGTGATAGTGGAGTTGGTGATAGAGTTGATTATTTGAATAAAGAAAAAATGGAAATGAAGAAAGAAAAGCAAGAAGAATTGAAAATAAAAGAAGAGAAGATAGAAGATGTAGACATGAAGAAGAAAAAAATGGAGTATAAATTTGACCTTGATATTCTAAAGTCAATCGCCAATTCACCTAAAGAAGAAGAAAAAACTATTGATAAATTAACAAAATCATCATCTTTATCATCATTATTACCAATGAAGTCAATGAAAATATCAACAACACCAACAACATTACAAACAACATCTACAACATCAGCAACATCAACAACATTAGCAACATCAGCTTCCCCTTCTGAACAAAAACCAGTGAAAGTGAATCCTCATAAATTTATTCCTCATAAATCTGTTAATCTTCTTAATAATAATGATAATTTAAAGAGCGATAATAATAATAATTTAAAAAGTGAAAATAATAATTTAACGAGTGATAATCAAAAGAAAGCTGTAAATAATAATAATAATGATGATGATAATAATAGTGATAATAATAATAATAATAATAATGAGAAGCCAGAAAATAATATTCAAAAGAAGGCTGAAAATGATAATCAAACGAATACTAATGATAATGAAAAGAATATCAGTGAAAAAAAGAATTTGAGTGAAAATAATAATAATGAGAAGACTGATAAGGAAAAGAAAAATGAAAATAATAATGAAAAGAATAATGAAAATGATAATAATAATAAGAATGATAAATCACCAAATCGTGAAGAATTGGAACATACAGTAGAACAATTAAATTGGTAATCATTATAATCATTAGATTATTATTTTATTTCGTTTTTATTTTATTTCAAAAATTAAAAGAATATTTGATTTTTCGGTAAAATATTATTTAAATAAATAAAAGTATTTTCAAAAAAATGTTAATAATATATTTATTTTTATATTTATAATTTATATTTATATTTATATTTATATATATGTTTAAAACGAATTACAAAAAAAAAAAATAACAAAAATCAATAAATTTATCATTTTTTAAGAGTAAACTCTAACTTAACATGTAATTTACCATTTGGAACTTTTTGCAAATTTACCCAAATATCTTCGACTATTTTATCACCTACTTTGTTGTTGTTGGAAATTTTAATATAATCCCATAATTTTAATTCATATTCACCAATATCATCATCTTTACCCATCAAATTATAATCTCTTACTTGTAAAAGTATTGATGATGTTGCGTCGAGAGTTAAATCACCAATAGTTACAGATTCATTCCTAATATAAATTAGTATAAAATAATTGTAAATTAATATAAATTATTATAAATTATTAAAAATTATTGTAAATTATTGTAAATTAATATAATGAACAACATAAATTAGTAAAAATTATTCTTACCATGTAGGAGTTAAAGTTTTCTTTTTGATTTGTGTTTTATATATTTCCTTTTTATTTATTTTCGCTTTAACAAATGGATCACTCGTACCTATCAATTTAATAATAAAATTTAAATATTTAAAATTCATTAAATTTGGCAGACTACTTTAATAAGAAGAACAAGAATAATAATCTAATTACCACCCGAATCAGCAGCAACTAATTCTTTAGCTTCAATAAGTGTTAAGATTAAATTTCCTGTTGGTGCTGATTTTGATAAGTGATCTATTTTTTCGTTCGCTTTAATATTAGAATTGTGAATAAAATATGAAAATAATATAAATTAATAATCTAAATTATATGAATAATAATATAAATAATATGAATAATAATATAAATAATATGAATAATATAAATACCAATATTTTCAATGAAATGGGAACTTGTTTCAGTACTGGCTGATTTAGAAGTATTTGTAAAAGCAGCAGGTGATGATACTTCTGTTGGTGAATCCATTACTTCTTGTAATTTAATACTTCGAGTAGTATTATCATTCATTTTAAAAATTCCTCCAACCTCCGAAACAACATTTCCAGCTCCCGAACCCACAAAATTTACACCTGATCCTATAATATTAGCTCCATTTCCTACAGCGAAAGTGCCACCTTTTACCACTGCATCACCACCACCAGAAATTACACCTGTAAGAGTTTTAGTGGCAGTCATAAATGTTCCAGAAGAAATTCGTTTCTTGGAAATCATTTTTGGTTCAAAACGTAAACGTAAATTAATTGAACCAGCCGAACTTGATACAGCACTACTATTGTTATTATTGTCATTATTAATTAATGGAATTTTTCTATCTATAGCTTCAATAATAGGAATATCCGCGAGATTAAATACACCTTGACCAATTTTTTTAGCAGAACCTAATTGATTCCAATCATATGCTTCTATAACAAATGAATCTCTAATACGTGAAAACTAAATTAAATAAAAAATAATTATATTTGAAATTATAATTAGTTATAATAATAATAATTATAATAATAATAATATAATAAATAATAATAATAATATAATAATAATAATAAATAAATAAATAAATAAATAAATAAATAAATAATTAATTAATTAATTAATTAACCATAATTAACAATAATAACAATATTTATTATTATATAATACAAACCACATTGGTCTCGAATAATTCATCATAAACAGGATTCAAATTTTTCTTAATAACTTTTGTCTTGAATATTTTTTCATCATTCTTTAGAAATTGGAAAAATGGATCACTAGTACCTATCAAAAATAAAAATAAAGATATAAATAATATATTTAAGATATTTCTCGATATTGACAATATATATATTTACCAGAACGATCAACACCGATTAAATTTTCTGCGTTTTGAACTTTTACATGTAATATTCCCATATCTAAAATTAATTAAAATTATTAAAAATTATTAAAAAATTATTAAAAAATTATTAAAAAATTATTATTAAATTGTTAAAATTAAATTAATTAAAATTAATTAAATTATTAAAAATAAAAACCATACTTTCAATAGTCTCAGAAGAATCCAATTTATAGTTCATTGGTAAAAATCGTACACTCAAATTAATTGTAGCATTATTTATTCCACTGATTGGTAATGTTATTCCCTTATTATTACCACCTTCTTTATTAGATTCTTTACATAATTCAATTAGATTTAATACTTTCTCTGTCACAACACCGATAGGATTTTTATCATTGAATTGTTTTATATTAAAAGTAATTTTCGACCAATCCAATTCCTTGACAAAGATTTCCATTACTAAATAAACAATATAATTAGTATTAGTTTATGAACGAACTAATAATAATAAATATTATAAAATTAAATTACTTTTATCCCATTTTGGATTTTGCGTTTTGCACTTTTCTGAAATAGCTGAAGGGAATAATCCATTATCTACAATAATTTCAACAGAAGTCTCTCTCTTTTCCATTTTGGCTTCCTTAAGATGGACAACTAACACTCCAGATTCTATAAACGTATTAAATACATTAATAAATAAAACATTATTATTATTATTATTATTATTGTTATTATTATTATTATAATTTACTTACGATATTCTGATTCATTAATGGTGGTGTTTTCATCCTCTTTAGTAGCTTTCTCTGAAATTAAAGTTGGATGAAAACTAGCTGCATAGGTTAAAGAACCTCTTTGTGAATTCTCCAATGATAATGGCGAAGTTCTAAAATACAAAGACGTGAAAAATATTATAAAATACAACGTAAATAAATAAATAAATATATATATATATATATAATATTATAAATATTATTGAATACTCACTCCTCAATTATTCCTTTAGAAGTAATAGTACCATCCTCATTTTTAGTAATTAATTTATTTAAAGAAATTTCACTTATACCAACTTTTTTATTTTTGGAAGTAACCTCATAGTCCCATACAATTAATTCAATTAATTCCCTTTCCGAATGTACAGGAATATATAATATTTCATCTTGCCATTCCGGATTATTAGAATCTTGAATTACATCTGTTCTACCTCGATAATCTCCATCAACTCTAACTATTACGTAACAATCAGCTTTTCTCGCAATTTGATTATTTTTTATTTCACCTCTCTTTATATGAAGTTTAACGATACCAATTGGATCAACTGAAAAAAAAAAATAAAATAGAATTTATATATCGCAAGTTAGATTACATAAATAATAATAATAATAATAATAATAAATTAAAAATTAAAATTAAAAATAATTTACCATAACTACAATCGAAATTTTCAATATTTAAAATAGGTTTCCATATACAGCTTAATCTTAATTTACCACTAGACGCATTTTTAAGAGTAAACCAATCATTTCTTGATGCTAATTCTGACATAAATTCGCTCAATTTTCCTGACCAACTGCCGACAACTGGATCTGCCGCAAGATCACGAGAATCGAAAATTTTAATTGAGATAAATGCATTTTGTTTGTGCGTAACAAATAACTCGACTGCTTCCTATATCATTTAAATCAAGTTATTTAAATTATTTAAAAGAAAAGGATTATTATTATTATAAGTTATAAAATATAAAATATATATAAAAATATATATAAATAATTCATACCTCCCAAATAGGACTATTATTTCTTTTTATTACTTTTGTAGTATAAACAGGTTCAGGTTTTTCATTCAAATATATTTGAGCATATGGATTATATTGACCAACTATTGAAAGTCTGGGATCAAGATCTCTTGCTTGATGAATTGCGAATCTTAAGATTCCAATATTTGACTCGGGATTTGGTTCTGTTTCTGTAGGTTCAACAACTGGACACCAAATTGCATCAAATGTGATTTGTCCACACGCTTTACTATCAAATAATAATGGGGCTTGTCTACGAATATAATAAAACAATAACAATAGCAATAAGAAGAATAATAATAATAATAAAATACTAATAAAAATAAAAAATAAAAATAAAATATTATTATTATTAATTAATTAATTAATTACATCTCATTTTGTGCGGGATTTTCTTCCAAAGTAGGTAAAGAAAATGTTGCCATTCCCATCAATTTTTCTTTCGTGAGTTCATTAAAATCATAAATTTCAATATTCAAATTATCGGTTAATGAATTTAATAGTAGATAAAAAGTCTCATTCCATATTGGTGTCAATGTATCATAAGCGACTTTTGTTCTAGCCAATTCTTTAGTTCCCAGTATAGTCAATTTACAAAAAGGATCCGAGGTACCAAACCTTTCGGTATTTCTTAATTCTTTAGCTCCATAGATTTTTATTTTGAGTATTCCTTTAGCGATTTCTAAAGTTAACATGAAATGAAATGATACGTAATGTGATGTTAATATTATATAATATATAGTATTATGTAGTTGAATCAAAGAAAACAATAAAAGAAAACAATAAAAGAAGAAAAAAAAAAGCAATAAAAAAAAAGGGTAATAAATTACTCACCGATTGGATAACCCCCCATTAAAGCTTCAACATCTAGCACATATTCATTTGGACTATACATCATTGGTCTCAAATTAGCATGAACTTGGTCTCTTATGAAGGAGTGTAATCCGGGAATCTATAACAATTATTTTAATTTTAATTAACCATATTTACCACGTTTAATAATGTATGAAGAATAAAATAAGAATACAAAAGAATAAAATAAAAATACAAAAGAATAAAATAAGAACACAAAAGAATAAAATAAGAATACAAAAGAATAAAATAAGAATACAAAGGAATAAAATAAATAAAATAAGAATACAAAAAGAATACATAAGAATACATACATTAGCAATATCGAATCCAAAGGTTTCACCACCAATAGGTTTCAAAGCATAATCAAATTTGGGATCTTCCAAAAAACTTATGTCAACAGTTTTAATATGTGGGAAAGTATTTATCAACTTTAATTTTATTCTCATTAATCCTGAAAATGACATATCTTCCAATAATATTGGTATACCAGCTCCCATCATTCCTCTTCCTACTCGTATTGTAAGTACTATTTTTGGATTCACTTTTCTGGCCATTTGAACTTTTGTCATATTTGCAAGATCGTTGGGATTAAATGATAATTTCCAATCCATGACCTTTTATGATTATGATATATATATATGTGTATATATAATATGTTTATTATATATTTAGTTTATCATATATATATATATTTAATGTATTATATATTTATTATGTGAGAAAGAAAGAAAGAAAGAAAGGTAAAATTTACTTAATTTACTTACCACGATGTCATCTTCAGATTTAGGATATGATCTAATGGATTCAATAACTACAGGTTTAGTACCCAATGTAAAAGTTGTTAAACGTATAGAATCCAAAAAACCGGGAGTTGAAGCAACTAATATACCATCAGCAGTTTGAACGATTGAAGCTGATAATATAGGTTCATAAATTAACCAAAAACGACGTAAAAATTCATTCATCCATTCTACAGATTCTTCTCCAGTGTCGGTTTCTAATTTTTCAATTGCAAGTTCACGTGATATGTCACTACGTGCATTAAGATAAAATCTATTTACTGAAATCTTGAAATATGATGCTAAAATACCAGAATAATAACAGAATAATAGAATAATGTTTAATATTAATGGAGAATTCGTTATTGAAAAAAAAAAATAATAATAAAATATGGAAATAATTTTTACCGACAAAAGCACAAATTATTATGACCCATCCTAATCCACCACCAAGAATAGTAACTAACCAAGTAGCAAATATGGAAACAAAAACAACTCCAGCATTTAACCAAAGTTTGCCAAAGTATAATTCTCCTAATATTTGATTATAATAATCTTTTTCGGAAATATTATTAGAATCATTGACATTGATGTTCGCAACTTGTTTCCAACCTATATGTACCCATTCAGGAATATTAGGAATTTCTTCAGGTGAAATAGTTGGAATAGTTCCAGGAATTCCTGAAATTGGTGATGATAAAATATCTTTTTCAGTTTTTTCATCAATATCTGAAATAACTTCTTTTGTAGCGATGGGATTGGTGGTGGTGGTGGCCCCATTTGCCATAGTTTTCATTGCTTTAACTTCTGGAGGATCATCACTATTAAATGTGTGCACTTGAGTTGTCACATCTTTAAATGCATTATCGATCTCTTCCTGGATTAATTCTTCAACTTCTTGAACTTCTTCATAAGGCTGAAATTCTTGGTCTTCCATTTTTTTTTTTAATAATTTTACCCAACAAATTTACCTAAAAAAATGGCCTAATAAATAAATGAACTAATAAATCACCTAATTAATGAACAAATATACAAGTAATTGACCTAATGATTAACCTAAAGAAAAGGAAAGAAATAGCCAGAAATATGTTCTCACAGCTATCTAAAAAAAAAAAAAATTTAAATTATTTGATGATTATATATAAAAATTAAATTTATTAATTGATATGATTAAGTTTGTATCAATTGTGTCAAGAGTTGACTAAATTAAGCAAAAGCTTTTTTTATTTCTTACTGTAGATCTCACTTTACCGTAACACAAAGCGCCCGTGGGACGACCTTTTGTTAGTAATGTAAACTTAAAATTATACCTTTCAGGAGAATCTCTATGACGATTAACAAATAAGGCGAAATTAAAAACGCCTTACTTATAAAATCGATTAAATTAATTTTTTTTTTTAAAAAAAAAAAATCGATATTTTTTAAATCGTATTTTTTCATAAATAGAACGGAAAAATAATGTCATCGATCTTTTTTATGCAAGATAAATAATACAAAAATAAAACAGAAAATAATACTGAAAAATAATACTGAAAAATAATACGGGAAATAAATAAACACTAAAAGACTTTTTTTTTTGTTTGTTTAACAGAGATACGGTACAATTCAAATTTGATTCGAAAAAAAAATACTGTAAATAATAATAGCAAGCCAGCAAAAATATTTCTTCCTCAGCAAAAATATTTATTCCTCATTTACAAAAGTGAAAGTTCCCCAGCCGTAGCACTAAAGCATTTGGCACGTGAAAGAAGGTATATCTAGACAAGAATGGTTCATACAATGAAAAATAAATATATTAAACTGTATGTTGTAATATCAATAAAGTTTTAGATCCAGTTTATCCGTTTTTATTATTGAGAGACTTGTGTAGCATAGGAATATATTTTTTTTTTGTATGTAGATTTTTTATCAAACGTGTGGATTTTTATTAACTATTATTTTTTATTTAATGAGGTATTATTTTTGACCATTGTTTATATATACATATATTACTTTATAATAAATTTGAAATTTATAAGAACATTCCAATCCAAAAATACCATGTGATTACATCCATAATAATTTTGATCATCTCGTCTTTAAATACATTCTCTCATTTCATCTTATTAACCTTATGTTTGCGTTTGATAAGCCAATTCAATTTGAACAGCATTTTGAGTAACACCCTTATCAAAATCTTCACGTTTGACTTCTGTTATACCAACAATTTTAAAAGTTTGAAGTAATTCTATTGTGAAATCAAATATTTAAGATACATATATAACAATCATTTCTCTGATGGCTCGAAAAAAAATTATTCGAGAATATCACAGGTGATCATGTGGGATTATCTAAATCGTCAATATAAAATTACGTAGAGAATCATTAATTACGTGAATATTAATATTTTATTTTGTAAAGTATGGCTCACTGGATAAGTAATAAAGCGAACAAAATTCGAGATAAGCTGCCCCCATAAACACCTTAAAATGCCGGATTTTCATTAACAAGTGAAAAGTAAGTGTGTTTTACTAATGTTCCTTTAAGAGCTATTCATTGCTGACTTGTATTGTATTCAGTTTACTCTACCAGATCGGGAAGAAAATTTCGGTTAAAAAGTAAAACAAGTTTCTTGATCATAACGAATCGTCAGGATATAAATTTCACTTTGATAAAAACAACGTCTATATTATTGAAATGGCGGAAGCATTACATCAACGTGTTGAGTCATATCTTGTAGATTTTTTTAAAGAACCAAATAATGGAGTAAAATTTGGACCGATAGTAGCTTCTGGTCAACCTTGTAAGAGATTTTCATTTAATTCTACTTTTCTGGGCTTGTAATAAAATTAATAAAATTCAAAAAATTTTCCAATAGTCCATGCGGAGAGAATGATGCCGATGGAACACAAGATGCGAAACGTGAATGTGTGAGGAATACATCCGCTGTGTATTGGGAGTTAAAATTTTTCCTAAAATAAATATCGAAAGAACTGTTCATCAGCCAATAATAACATGTCCTGTATGTTTAAAACCTATTCATTTTTTTATATCAGGCCAGATTATGGGCACGTCGAGCACTACCAGTTGGTGTATTATCTTCAAATACAACTTTAGCAGGAAATGGAGTGTATGTCAAAGAGGTAATATTGAATTACTGTTGTATTTTATAATCAAATATCCGGATTAAAATAATTTTTGCAAATGATAGTGGGAATGCGGAACAATACATCATATTACACATAAAGAAACCGGTTGTAATGCCCCGAATCTTTATGATATTGATGATACGTAATGAGGATGATGAAATTGAGGATGGTGATATTAATGAATTTCAAGTAACTAAGACGTCTTTTGGGATCCACCAATTTTGGGTGGAGTTCCAAATGTTGAAGGCTATACTGCAGTGATACCCAATACTGTTATTGGCGAAAATTTTGTTATTGACTTACGTGGCTTACAACAAGTAGTCCTTCGTACAAATTAAAGTAAATTCATTATGATTTGACGTATCAAGCGAATAATTATTTTTTATTATATAGTTAGTCTAAATTTTAATTGATTTTAAAGAAAACGATTCATCTGTAGCAAATCCGATTCAGTTAAAAACCTGATGTTGGACCAGAGGCTCTTTTTAAAAATTTATTAGCATTATTCAAAAGTCAATTATGACACAACGAATAATCCAAATTGCACAACCTATTTTTTATTAGATTCCCATGTCAAAATTGAATGTCTACAAGTGAAGTAACTACATTAATAAAAGTGACAAAAAATAAAAATTTTAATCTTTGATTGATACCCATACCGCTTTTGATGGATATTAAAGATAATGCAACTATCTTATATGGAATTGTAGCCAAAAGTGATATCTACAACTTCATAGTATCTAGCAAAAATTTGGATTTAACTTAGACGTGAATAAAAACGGCCAAAATTTAATAAAAATAAAGATTGAAATAAAAAAAATCCGAAAATAATTATCGATCGTTCATACGCTATTACAGTCAACCCTCGATACAACGAATTTCGATATACCGAATTTCTTAATATAACAATATTTATTTGGCCCATTTTTTTATAACGGATTTGCTAAATTAATTATAGTATAATGTAGTACGAAGTTAACATGGTGAACATGCATATTAAAAGTACCTCGATATAACGAATTTTTTATTAGAATGAAGTTTTTTTCAGCATAATGAAGAATTTTTTCAAGAAAATTTTTGAACGTTATTTTTATATATTGATAACTTGGTGAATCCTGAAGCTTAATGTTACATAATCATCCCCTAGGAGGACATTTAGAAGCTGAAATAGTTTTTAATAAAGTTCGTAACTTATATTATTGGCCACAAACCCTATAAAAATTATAATAATTAAAATATGCTTAAAATATATTTAAAATATATTCAAAATATATTTTATTAAGTATTTTTTAAGTATATAAAAAACTATTTAAAATAT
>CAJVPK010000738.1:0-22722 GCA_910592015.1 Diversispora eburnea | reverse complement strand
TTATTATTATTATTATTATTATTATTATTATTATTATTATTATTATTATTATTATTATTATTATTATTATTATTTATCTAATGTGTATTTTATTATTATTATTGTTATTATTTGATTTAGAACCATTAACTTTTGAAAAAGCAGATTGGTTAACAATTCCTACAAATACTTGTTTGGTGATCACTCCTAAATTGAATGTATTATTATTCCCTATAAAAGATCAATACTATAATGTTGAACGATCCAAAAGACAAATTCATATTATTACAACTTCCCCAACTAATGGTCATATTAATGATCATACATCTATTAATGACCATATTAACTGTTACTAATGGCTTCCCCTCTAATAATGGTAATAATTCATTGTTACCTTTATCAAATTCTTGATAGAGTAATTATATTTAATTTAATTAATTTTAATTTAATTTATTTAATTTTAATTTAATTTAATTTATTTAATTTTAATTTAATTTTAATTTAATTTAATTTAAATTATTTATTATTTAGTTAATAATTTATTTAACAATTTTTACCTATTTATAACTAATAAATAAGCATTAAAGAACTTATAATTAAATTGAAAATCGATTCAGTACAAATTATTATTTTTTTTTATTTCTTCCATCTGAATTATAATTTACATAATTTGTATTTATTTATTTATTAGAAATAATATTTTATTTAAAAATAACAATATTAAACAGTATTGTTAATGAAATCAGAGATAATAAATATTCATACTATAGCAAATTTATTATTATTTCATAACTTCAATACACGAATAAACGTGTGACATTTTACACATTTTACATCTATAAATTTTTTTAGCTTCAAAAAAAAAACAATAATAATAAAGAATTGAACAATAAAGCCCATATGAAAATATAAAATTGATTATAATAACATTTCTTTTGAATCAATTCTAGGTTCTTCTAAGTTCTAATACGAAGTAGTTTATTCATTAAACTTTAATAAATTAGGATCTAATACAATTAACATAATAAAATATAATTAATATTAATATAATTACATAAAAATATAATTAATATTAATATAATTACATAAAAATAATATTTTAAAAAAAAATAAAAATACCTGCACATTTTCCAGCTTTAATACTTTTTAGTGAATCTTGTAATCCATAAAGAGTATAAATATTTCTACTATAATAACAGGTTTGTGGATGTATAATTTCTTTTTCATCATTAATTGTCTTAAATTTTCCCAAAGCGTTATCATCTTTTATATAACCTTCAAATAAATAATATATATTTTTAAATATATCACTTAATTCTTTAGTTGTTGGTCGATCTGATGGATTGGCATTCCAACATCGATATATTAAATCGGAATAAAATTTTGGCATTAAATCTTGCATATTTGGAATTTGGGGTCGAACTCCATTAAAACATATATCACTTATCAAATTGCTATCATGTGCTCGTTCGTAAAATGGTCGTTTCCTTATGGTTATTTCATACATAATCCCACCAAAACTATAAATATCTCCTTCTTTGGTAAATGTATTTCCTTGTAATACTTCAGGTGGAATATATGGAATTGATCCAAAAATATTAATATTTTTGTTACCATCTGGTGATTTTTTTATTAAATTTTTAGCCAAACCATTTAATCCAAAATCCGCTATCCTTGCTGAAATTGATTCACAATTTTCCATTAAAATATTTCCACTATGTAAATTACCATGAACTAAATTTTTTCGATGTAAATTATCAAGACCATCTATTATTTGACGTAATAATCCTATTCTTGAATCCCACCTTAAAGGTTTTTTTACTAAAAATTTATGTAAATCATCTTCATATAATAACATAAAAATTATATAATTTTGTGTAGATGGATTTTTTGAAATTCCATAAAATACTGTATTGTAATAATAATCATTACCAATCATTAGATTCTTTATCTTAAATAAAATACATAAATAAATAAATAGATATATATATAAAAATAAATAAATAAAAAATTATAATTAATTAATTTTAATTAAATTAATTATTATTATAATTCTTAAAAAAAAAAATAATAATAATAGGAAAAATACCTCTTGAAGAAATTCAGATATATCATATCTAGAATCTTTTAATTCTTTTAAAGCAATAGGACTATTTACATAAGCATAATACCATTGCTTTTTGTCATAATTCCAATACGTTTTAATTCCATTTTTTAATATAGCCGAATAAACTGTACTATATCCTCCGTCAGCTAAATATTTAATATCATGAAAATTTTCATATGGTATCCATTGTAACTTAAAACCAACTTTTATTTGAAATTCTTGGATAACCTTATCAAGGTTGACATTTCCACTCGACCAATTTTTAAGTTCTTGAATAAACTGTTCTTTGGTACATAAATTACAATTTCCATTATAAAAGCTAATGTAATTCAATTCATTATTATAAGTTACATTGGAAGAATGACCCGTTGGGCAATGTGTTGATCTTCTTCTTTGTTGTTGTTGTTGATACATGGAAGTAAACATGAGAAGACAAATAAAAACGTTGTAAAAACCATTCATTCATGTGATCGTGTAATACAATTATAAAAATGAAATATGTGGTACAAAGATCAAAAAATCCTTTAAAATTTTGGGAATGAAAAAATTTAACTACATTAATAACTATACAAAGAATAATTCGTTGTTATTAATTAATTCTTTTTTATATAAGAATTCAAAGCGTGAATTTTACAAATGGCAAAGAGTATCATTATTTTTAAATATACGTTATTTAACAACCATAACAAATAACTTACCTAAAATTTTAGAGTGCATAAATAAAAATATCGACTTATTATCTCGTGCAAAAGATTGGAAATCTTTAAGGAATACTTGTGAAGATGTTCAAAAAGAGGCACAGGTAAATTTTCTAATGTCTCATTTTCTTTTATAATGCATTTATTAAATTTATTTTATTTTTTTTATATATATATATTTTGAATATATTTTTTAAAGGTTCTATTATTATTATTAAATTTTGATAATAAAAGTCAGAAGATTTGTGGAATGATTCATCAATGGCTTCTAAATTTCAAAAGCATTCTGGTAGACTTTTAAAAAAGATTGAAATGTTTGACAAGTTGACTAAAAAAGTGAATGAAATTAATGAATTATCTAGTAAGTTTATAATCAATCTTATTTATGATGATTATATATTAAATGTTATTAATTTTAATTTTGTAAATTTATTATTAATTTTATAAATTTTATAAATTTTATTATTTTTTATTATTATTTTATTAATTCTATTAATTTTATTATTTTTTTTATTAATTTTATAAATTTTTATTATTATTTTATTAATTTTATTAATTTCGAAGTTTTAGCACAAGAAGAAAATGATCAAGATTTCTTGAATATGGTCATAAAAGATGCAAGTTCTTTAAATCATGAAATTGAAAAATTTACATTAACTTCATTAATGTATTTAAATTTTACTTTACCTTATAATATAATTATTTTATTTTATTTAATTGTCTAGAATTAAACAAATTTTGAACTTTTCTATTTATTAAGGAATGAAGATGTAGATTTAAATGGATGCATTATTCAAGTTACTCCTGGTGCTGGTGGAATTGACAGCAATGATTGGGCTGAAAAGTTATATAGAATGTATGAAAAATGGGGTATCAAGAATAATTTTCAAGGTTTGAATACATAAATAATTAATTTATATTATCTATATTATCGGAATTCCTATAATGTTTATTGATATTTATATTATTTTTTTTTATTTTTGATCAATCTCAAAGTTGAAGAATTAGATTATATTAGTAATGAAGAAGCAGGATGTAAATTAGCTTCATTAAGAATTAAAGGCGATTATGCTTATGGTTGGTTAAAATATGAATCTGGAATTCATCGTTTAGTCAGGATTTCTCCTTTTGATGCACAGGTAATTAATGAAATAAATTATTGAATTTATTAATAAAATATATTGAATAAAAAATTATATGATATTTTAATAATAAAATATATTGAATAATATAATTATATGATATTTAATAATATAATATATTTATAATTAATTATGTATAGAATAGAAGACATACATCATTTGCTTCTGTGATGATTCTTCCATCCGTTGAAGAAAATGACTTGATCACTCGTGAAGCAGTAAATATTCAAAATATTGATCTCAAGATTGAAACTTTTCGTTCAAGTGGTCCCGGAGGCCAACATGTAATTATTATAAAAAATTTATAAAAATTTATAAACTTTATGATCTTTGATTTCGATCTAAAATTTTAAATTTAGAGACTGATTTTTTTGAAATATGATATATATTTCTATATATTCCATAGGTTAATGTAACATCAAGTGCTGTTAGAATTACACATATACCTACAAAAATTGTAGTTCAGGTATTTTAATGTATAATATTGTATTAACTAAGTTTGAAATTTAAGTTATTATATAAATAATAACAATTAAACATTCTTAATCAAGTGCCAAAATGGAAGATCACAACATACAAACAAGTCAACTGCAATGGAAATGCTTAGAAGTAGGCTTTATGATAAAGCTTTGAAAGAAAAGTATGTTGTTAATTATGACTTTAAACTTAAAGAATATGAATTTACTAAAAAAAAATATATAAATATATTAATAAACATTGTATATAACCAATTTTAGAAATAATGCAAAGAAAGAAATGCACTCAAAATTACCCGAAAATGCTTGGGGATCGCAGATTAGATCTTATGTTTTATATCCTTATCAAGTACTGTATTATAATCATTATTTTAAGTTATTTTTTGATTTATTTATTTATTCTATAAATAAATTTTTATTTATCTTCTTCTTTATTAGTTGATCAAAGATTCAAGGACAGGTTATGAAACTTCTCAAACTGAATCTGTATTGAGTGAAGGTGAATTAGATGGGTTGGTATCTATTATTATATTATTTATTTATTCTGAAATGATATTTCTAATTTAATTATTTTAAAAATATTAATTATATTATATTATTAAATAATATTTATTAAATTTAGATTTTTAGAAGCTTCATTAACATATTTTGGAAGAAATTAAAAAATCAGTGTAAATGATCAAAGATACTTTCTAATAACATAGAATGAGTGAATATATATAATAACTAGTTCTTTTTATTTGATAAAAATGTACTCCAGAATATTTCAGAATATTTCCATGATATATAACATATACATATATCATTTTAATTATTATTTAAATATCATAACAATCATAAAATATGAAAATAAATAAATATATTATATTGTTAACTTTTATAAAATTGTTATAAAATTATTTATAAATTATTTACCCTTGTTATATAATAAATTTTATTAAGTACTTGGCGGATAATTTTTTTTTTACTATATCAGTCAGTTAAAATTTATATTTAATTATAAATAAAATTAGTAGTAATAATGTAGTCTGATAAGTTTTTTATTTTATTTTTATTAATTTTAGAATATTAATAAAAACCTAATTCAAGACTTGATTTAATACTGTTGATTTATTTTTTTATTTATTAATTATATTAGAATTCATCTGTTTAAATCTAATTGTTCTTAAAAATATTTGATTTTTTAGAATGTTAAACATAATATCACCTATATGTTCTTAATCATAAATATAATCGGAAAGCAGAGAAAAGGATTACTATTCTATTTCTTACACTCCTTTGTTTACTAATAAAATATTCAGTGAATTATGCAATTAATATTTTTTTTTTTATGTTTCATTTTCTTCAACTAAAAAATAACTGTATGTATATTCTTTCAAATAGTCATTATAAAAAAAAACTTTTTATCTCTATCATATCACCACACGATTAGTATCAATTTCGACCAAAAGTTCTGAAAAATTTAATATTATTTCAGATAAAAATGATAAAAAATAAATTATCAATTTTTTATCAGGGATTAAAAACAATACCTGTCTTGAATCAAGATATATTGTTAACATTAATGTGAGCGATATCATTATTCTCCTTTGGATATGCATTTATGAATAAATTTACATAACTTTACATCTCTTAAATACTTTTATGAAATGAAAACGTTTATTAAATAAGTACATAAAACACCTTTTTATTTTAATATATATATATCTCTATATAAACTTATTTAAAATAAGATAATAAATGCCAAACATATTTCGAACCAAAAATCAATTTCATTTTCTTTAAGGATTTTAATGGATCGAGGATCATTATTCAAAGCAGCTAATTTAAAATATTTTGTTCCTAATTCGATATCCTTTATACCTAATATCTTTCCATTAAACCACATATCACCTAAATTATATTGGGCTGCGATATTACCACCATTTGCTGCCTTTGTAAGGTATGGAACAAAAACTTTGGGATCAAATTCAATTCCTGGTGTGTTAAATAAAGAAAATGCATAATGTAGTTGAGCATCTGCAATTCCATCATCAGCTGCTTCTTTGAAAAGTAGGTTTGCTTTAACAAGATCTTTTTTCCCTAATAGTCCTTCCGATAAATAATATCCCATCCAATATTTAGCCACTGTACTATTAATTTTAACATTTTCCTCGAAACATGACCATGCTTTTTTATAATCTTTATTCTTATGAGCTTCAATACCTTCTTCAAGAGGTACTATTGTAGGTAAAGTAAAGTTTTGGAATGAATCTGGAAGTTCTGTTGTTGATGTTCTGATAGATATTGATTCTATCACTTGAGATCCATATAATGATCCAAGAGGATTTAATGTTGGTGAAGTGTCCATTGGATAATTCGCGGCCAATTTTTGAAGTTTTAAGAAAATTTGCATTAGAGATGCTCGAATATCAATATCCTGTTGCCAAGCTTTAATATAGAATAAATAAAAAAATATAAATAATAAATAATTTAATCAAATACAATATAAAGCATAATAAACATAATAACGACAATATAAAGCTATGCATAATAAGATAATATACTTAATAAGCACAATAAATTAAATATATTACCAGCAATTATAATCTTAAAAAACTTATTTTGAATCGTTCGAGTTTCTTGTGAAGTGAAATTCATAGTAATCTTTTCTCGACCACCTTTTAAAACGTGATCTTTAATTTGGTTCATGTCTAAATCTGCATATGGAATTTTTTGAAATAATAATTCCCAAAGCAGCATTCCAAAACTTTTTGTTAAAAATGAAAATAAAATAATTGAGAAAGAAAGGACAAGTAAAATAAAGAACAAATGAAAACACAAAAAAATATAAATATTTACCTAAATATTTCACATTTGAAAGTATATCTCACTTTTTTGGGATCTGGCATCTTTTCAGGAGCCATCCAACGTAAAATATTTGTTATCTCTTTTATATCAGTAGTTGCCTGGCTGTTATGGCGAGCATATTTAAAATTTGATAATTTTGGTACAAGTTGCTTAGTCATCTAAACAATGGTAAAAATAACTTATTATATTTATAAAAAATAATAAAAAGATAATAAAATAATAAAAAATAATAAAAAATAATAAATAAAAAAAATAATAATAAAAAATAATAAAAAATAATAATAATAAAAGAATAATTTTGTTTACATATTTAACTTACCATGATATTTGCGCATCTAATATCGTGATGAAGAATTTCACATGTTTGTAAAAAAACTAGACCACGACATATATCAAGAGCCATTTGAACCTTTGAACGCCAACCAATATCATATTTCGAATAAACTTCTTGAAGTGAACCAAAATCTGCCCATTCAAAAACCATAACATTTTGGTCTTCAACTTTTGAAAGACCATAGAATTTAAGAATATTTTTTGATTCTTTTAGTTTCCCTAATATGGCAAGATGTGCTTTAATTTTTTGACCTTCAGCATCAATAATTTTAGTTTTGCATGCGACATCTTCTCCATTACTTAACATTTTTCTTATAACAGTGTTTCCACGTCGATCGTCGGGCCTCCCAACATAGGGATTTTTTAACTCTTTTGGATCTATCTCATTTGCCGTTATTGGAGTAGTATTAGGTTTGGGACTTGTCAATTGATTTTTGATAATCCTAATTTCTGTAAGAACTGTATTAACTTGTTGTTTCGAATCAATAACATTCTCACCGATAGTACTCATAAACTAGATAGAAAAAATAACTATAAGCTTTATAAACTTTTTTTTATTTTAATTCATTTATAATATAATTTACCTTTGCCATTTCTTCGAGATCTGAACCAAGACTTTCTTGATCAATTCTTCTTTGATCATCATTACGTAAAGTCGTTGTAAAATGTAATTCACTCATAGCGGATTCAAAATCACTAGTAAGTGATTCAAACTTTTCTTTGACTGAATTGGCGTGGAAATATTTTTGAAATCCGGAAAGTGTAGATACATTGCCTATAAACTGTTTTATGTTTTTCATGACTTCAATAAACTTATGGAAAGCAAGATAATATCCTTCATCCCGAAAATTTTTTTCATTTTCATTTTTTCTTCTTTCTAAATTTTTAATTGAAAATTCAGCTATATTTACACGATCCATAAGGGAATTGCAGATTTTTTTATTATATTTAGCATTTGCATAGATAGTGTTTATTTCTACAATAATAATGGTTACAGTAGAAAATAAAGGTAGATAAGGTTGAACAGCGTCTCCAACAACCCCAAGCACCCCTAAAGCATTTTTTGCTGATTCTGAGTTTGAAATATTAGAATCTTTTTCGTCTTGCGAAATATTATGTTTCTCTTTATCTTTATTTGAAGGCATTTTTGAAAAAAAAAGTGAATTAGAAATGGGTTTTTATACATAAAGTACAAGAATATCCAAATTTCTTTGTTTGTTAGCTAGTACAACATCATAATGGCTATAATGGAAATAATAAACAGCATTACAAATAAGTTTAGTGCCTTATTTCAATTAGCATATATTTAAGTAAATAATTAGACAAAAAATAACGGCAGTCAGTAAAAGATTGTTCACCACATTCCTAATATAGTAGGAATAAAAATATTTTTTCTTTTCCATCTTACAAAATTTGGATATGCTATTATGCTATTTCTAGATTATCGGAAAGTTCATAAACACAAAATTCCGAAAAAGTTAATTAATACTGAACAAAGCTAATTGCGAATAAACTGTGTATCTTTAAGTAAAATAATCTTTAATTTCACTATTTCGGTTTTTCACGAGACTGACTAAATAAGAAACAATGAAAGAAAGATATTCTATTCTTTTTATTATAATAAATTTCTTTCTACTAATTTTTGAGAGTTATATTATTGATACCAATCTAAATTAAAATTACTCATTATTCTAAAGAAATGCTTTTCTCCCATAGCAAAAAAGATTTTTTTAAAAAAAGTGCCATAGAAATCGACATATTTCTTCATTATATTAAATTTAAAAATATTAAGTGTAGACAAATTTTGTTAATCAATAATTAATATATTTTTTTAATTACAAAATCTATATGAGTTAATCACCACGATAATGTTACTAAGTCTTTCGGAGTCAGTATAGATAAATTAAAATTGTAATTTATTCAATATTTATTATTTATTTCTAAATATTATCCAGAGAAATATTATCTAGTGCTGAGATACACTAACTTTGAAAAACTTGATTTGAAAATTAAAATTAGTATTTCTAAAGATATCACAAGAGGTCCATACTATTACTATATATTCATTAAAAAATATTGTTCACAGAAATTTGGTAGGTATATGTATTGTTTCGTGAAGGAAATTAGTGATAACAAATTTAGGTTCATTATATGTCCGAATGATAACCCAATATGTGACTTACAAGTGTTTTTCACACCTATCAGGTGCCCCAATAGGTGTCACATAAATACCATCACATCTGTTCTGTCACTTGAAAGACGTGTTGTGCGAATATCAATTTTATTAAATATTTTTTTACATGTGGAAAGCTGATCACCCGCCAAATTATGATCCAATCAAATTTAAAAATATAATCTCTAAGTTATTAATTAAAGTTGCTTAAAATCGATTTCTGCATATGTTTGTAAAGTTTTAATATATCGTTATAAGCTAGCTAAGAGTTGAGACACGCGAACGTGGACATGGGGACAGAATGCAAAAACATATTAGGGAAATAAGACATCAGATATATATAGTTTAGGTGTTCTTTTTGGGAATTATCAAGTCTATTTTATAGCATTCCAGATAATGCAATAAAATAATACGGTGGTTATATTTGTTTGTATATTTGTTCATATGTATTTTATGTGTGTATTTGTTTTCAAAAGAATTATCATTATTCATCATTAATTTTTAAAAGACAAAATTTGCTATATTTAATATAGTTTAAGATCATAAATTCAACACTATATTTGTATATTTTAAGAAAGAACGTTTTATAGTTTCGATATATACAATATATTATACAAAAAAAAAAAATAGAGCAAATAATATTTTACAACTCTTTTTTCGTTGCATTTAAAAAAAACATTTGTTTTATAAAAAAGTATACCACATTTTCCATCTTATCTAAATAATAGATACATAAATATAATCGAAGATAGATTGCATTTAAATAAAATATAAATAAATAAATAATAAATAAATATAATTCTAGATTAAAAATCAATTTTATTTTCTTTAAGGATCTTAATGGATCCAGGATCATTATTCAAAGCAGCTAATTTTAAATATTTTGTTCCTGATTCGATATCCTTTATACCTAATATCTTTCCATTAAAATATATATCACCTAAATTATATTGGGCTGCAACATTACCACCATTTGCTGCCTTTGTAAGGTATGAAACAAAAATTTGGCGATCAAATTTAATTCCTGGTGTGTTAAATAAAGAAAATGCATAATGTAGTTGAGCATCTGCAACTCCATCATCAGCTGCTTCTTTGAAAAGTAGGTTTGCTTTAACAAGATCTTTTTTCCCTAAAAGTCCTTTTGATAAATAATATCCCATCCAATATTTAGCCACTATATTATTAAATTTAACATTTTCCTCGAAACATGACCATGCTTTTTTATAATCTTTATTCTTATGAGCTTCAATACCTTCTTCAAGAGGTACTATTGTAGGTAAAGTAAAGTTTTGGAATGAATCTGGAAGTTCTGTTGTTGATGTTCTGATAGATATTGATTCTATCACTTGAGATCCATATAATGATCCAAGAGGATTTAATGTTGGTGAAGTGTCCATTGGATAATTCGCGGCCAATTTTTGAAGTTTTAAGAAAATTTGCATTAGAGATGCTCGAATATCAATATCCTGTTGCCAAGCTTTAATATAGAATAAATAAAAAAATATAAATAATAAATAATTTAATCAAATACAATATAAAGCATAATAAACATAATAATGACAATATAAGCTATGCATAATAAGATAATACATAATAAACTCAATAAACTGAATATATTACCAGCAATTATAATCTTAAAAAACTTATTTTGAATTGTTTGAGTTTCTTGTGAAGAGAAATGCATTGTAATATTTTCTCGACCACCTCTTAAAACGTGATCTTTGATTTCGTTCATGTCTTTATCTTCGTATGGAATTTTTTGAAATAATAATTCCCAGAGCAACATTCCAAAACTTTTTGTTGAAAAAATGAAAGATAAAATAATTGAGAAAGTAAAATAAAGAAACAAATGAAAACATAAGAATATAAATATTTACCTAAATATTTCACATTTAAAAGTATATCTCACTTTTTTAGGATCTAGCATCTTTTCAGGAGCCATCCAACGTAAAATGTTTGTTATCTCTTTTATATCGGTAGTTGCCTGGCTGTTATGGCGAGCATATTTAAAATTTGATAATTTTGGTACAAGTTGTTTAGTCATCTAAACGATGGTAAAAATAAACTTATTATATTTATAATAACAAAATAATAATTATTGTTTATACATATTTTAACTTACCATGATATTTGCGCATCTAAAATCGTGATGAATAATATCACATGTTTGTAAAAAAACTAGACCACGACATATATCAAGAGCCATTTGAACTTTTGAACGCCAACTAATATCATATTTCTTATATACTTCTTGAAGTGAGCCAAAATCTGCCCATTCAAAAACCATAACATTTTGGTTTCCAACTTTTGAAAGACCATAGAATTTAAGAATATTTTTAGTTTCCCTAATATGGAAAGATGTGCTTTATTCAGCATCAATAATCTTACATGCGACATACTCGTTATTTAACATTTTTCTTATAACAGTCCGAACTTGGGGATCTTTTAAATCCTTTGGATCTATCTCATTTGCTGTTATTGGAATAGTATTAGGTTTGTGACTCTTCAATTGATTTTTGATAATCCCAAATTTGTAAGAACCGTATTAACTTGCTGTCTGATATCAACATCATTCCCACCGATAGTATTCAAAAACTAGATAAAAAAAAATAACTATAAGCTTCATAAACTTTTTATTTTAATTCATTTATAATATAATTTACCTTTGCCATTTCTTCGAGATCCGAAATAAGATTTTCTTGATCAATTCTTCTTTGTTCATCATTACATAAAGTCGCCGTTGTAAAATGTAAATCATTCATAACGGATTCAAAATCACTGGTAAGCGATTCAAACTTTTCTTTGACTGAATTGGCGTGAAAATATTTTTGAAATCCAGAAAGTGTAGATACATTGCCTATAAACTGTTTTATGTTTTTCATGACTTCAATAAAACGATGGAAAGCAAGATAATATCCTTCATCTCGAAAATTTTTTTCATTTTCATTTTTTCTTCTTTCTAAATTTTTAATTGAAAATTCAGCCACATTTACACGATCCATAAGAGAATTGCAACTTTTTTTATTATATTTTGCATTTGCATAGATATTATTTATTACTATAATAATAATGGTTATAGTAGAAAACAAAGGTAGATAAGGTTGAACAGCGTCTCAATCAATTTCAAGAACACCTAAAGTACTTTTTTCTGATCCTGAGTTTGAAATACTAGCATCTTTATGAACAGCATTGTCTTAGGTGTCTCATCAATAAAAAAAAACCTTCGCTTTTCCCTTTTGACAAGTTTAATGATGTTTGATCACTTAATGCATTTGATACAGTGTCTTTACTGGACTTTTCTGTAGCTGTAGAAATGTTTCCACCTCTTGTTAATTGAATATTTTTACTAGAAATGTTATAAACATTTCTATTTGAATATTTTCAAGAGAATAACAAATCTTTTTTATAAAAATCTCAGATTTGGATCATCCTTCCATGCATTTGGATAAACGTTGATATAATCTATTGGTGTTCCTCTAATATGTTCTACACTTTTACCCAAAATAACAATTTGAAATGTCTGCATACGTTGTAAATTATAAAATGGAGGTCTTCCACTTGATAATTCCCAAAAAAGAACCCCTAGACTGTATATATCTGATGTCTTATTTCTCTTATATGTTTTTTGTATAACGTAAATATTCAGGATCGGTATATGTTATCATTCCACCTTCAAGGGAATCTGAATTTGCATCTAATTGTTGAGATAATCCTAAATCTGTAATCAATAATTTTCCTTCGTGAACCAAAATATTCTTTGAATGCTTTTAAAAGTAAATTTAGATATAGAATTTATATAATTCATAATTTATAATTTATCATATCATATATATATATATATATATATATATATATCCTACACTTATCAAATCTAAGTGAGCAATATTTTTTTTGATGAATATATGATAAACCCCTTGCAATATCTTTAGCCATATTAATTTTTGCATTCCAATCGAGTTTTTTTAAATTTATTTTGTAGATAAGTCCGCAAATTGCCATCTTCAGCATATTGTAATACTAGATAATTTTTTCCTGTTGAAGTATCTAAGTAATATTTTGTTGAAAAATAATTACTTTCGAATAAAGAAAATGAATTCAACATGTAATTTCTAAATAATTATTTATTTTACCTATGCTGACTCCGTAAAAATTAATAATGTTATCGTGGTGGTTGACTGCATTGATATTTCGTAACTAATAGTTTCAAAAAAAAAAATATTTAAAAAATATAATCAATAAAAACAATTGGTTACTTGCCTCATTCATAAATTGGTTATAAAATTCGTCATCATCAAATTTATATAACATTTTAATGCGACATATTTACCTAGAGGATTTAAATAAGCCTTCTTTACTTCGCCGAATGCCCCCTTTCCAACTTCTATAACGCTTGCTTTCAAATGTATTATAATCGAATGAATTAATAAACGATTTTCTATGGCACTTTTAAACAAATCTTTCTCATTATGAGAAGACATTTCTTAATGATAATTTGAAAAATTACTCAACCAAATAATAGCCATAATTGTTATTTGCGTTACTAAAGGAAAGATTACGCAAATACTTAAAGTTTGTTTTTATTGACGGTATCGTGATTAGTTCACTCGAATAAGAATTTAAGATTCAGGTCAGGTGATCAAAGTGATTAGCGGGAATAATCTTTTATATTGTAATAAAAAAATAATTTTTAAGTACAATTGAATTTTTATCGTTATAAAAAAAATTCATTAAGTCGTGATCCGTGAAAGAACGGCACTACTGTTTATATTTTAAATATGTAAGTTCAAATCTATAGCTGCTATGTACAAAGAAAAATATTTTTTCACCAAGTTGATTGGTCAAATCATTAAATCTGTGGATACTATTTACTTTATTCTCATTAACTTTAATTACATATTTTTATAAAAAATACCTTCTATATATCTACAAAGTTCATCTTAATATAAATAATTGTGTGACATGCTGATCAAAATCTAGACTTTCCTACGCCTATAAAAACCAATATTTATACAACCTTCAATGAAATTGCTAAATAAAATAAAGAAATAGAATCTTTAAACACTTGATGAACATTTATTTTTTCATAGGAAAGTTAAAGTTTTCGGTTAAATGTTAATAGTTTAAATTTTAAAGTTACTTGTTTTTTCTCTTTGTTTTGATACATATTAATTATTCTATTAATAAATTTTCATTTTTTTATAATAATTAAATAAAAAATTGTAAAATCAAAAGAAAAATTCTGAGCATTGCAAAAGTCTATTATTCCGTTTCGCGTTTATTATTATTATTGAATGTTAAGGAAAACTTATCAAAATTTTAGAATTTACAACTAATTTAAAAATTGAAGATTTTTCTTTTATTAGCATAATAAGAAACTGCATTTGAATTTACTGTATATTCAATTCCAATAGTGGTACGATTTTTTTTTCAAAAATTTGAATTCTTCTGGAAATTTCATTATTGAAACGTTTACGCCGCGCCGTTAGAAAATGATTTCAATTGATTCATTAATTATGTTATTTAAATTAGTATGAATAAAGTCTAATATAAATTAAGTTTTAAAGTGCAAACTAGTTTAATCTGAATTTACTGCTTGAATCCTTGGTATGCATTTATGAAATGTACAACCATTTGCATAACTTTACTTCTCTTTAGGATCCCTAATTTACCTTGTAATGATTTTTGCATAATTTAATTAAGAAAAACATTTATTTATAAAAAAGTATACAAAATACCTTATTTTACATTTTTATTTTTAATAATAAATAAAAAGATAATAAAAAATCAAGTAATAATCCATTATCTTTAGCTCAGGGTGAACAACATAGCATTTTACGTGAAACGTGATCATGCTTTTTGATGATCTTTATTCTTATATCTTTTTCAAGAGGTACTATTGTAAGTAAAGTAAAGTTTTAAAACAAACTGGAAGTTCCATTACTAGATATTGGTTCCATCAATCTAAATTTAACTCTTCAATAGGATTAAAGGTTGGTGACTTGTCCATAAAGAAGCTCAAGTGGTCAAGAAAATACAGAATAAATGATATAAAAAAAATTATCAAATAAAATATAAAGCATAAACTTAATAATATGAAGTAACAGCAATTACACTCTTAAAAAGCTTATTTTGAATTAGTCGATTTTCTTTTGAAGAGCTTTTCTCGACCACCCTTTAAAATATTTGTCATAATATGGATTTTTTTTTTTAATAATAATCCCAAAGAAAGCATTCCAAAACTTTAAAAATAAAGAAAGATGCTTATAAAAAAACTAGATCACGACATACAGTATATCAAGAGCCATTTGAACTTTTGAACGCTGTTATGAAACTTTTTTTTTTCCTAACTGTTACATTTATTTTTATATTTAAATTTTTTAATATTTTAAACTGAGGAAATGCTCAAGTGAATTCTAGATATGATATGTTAAATAACGTCAAGTACAGTAACAGTATAAAGGCTCCGAAAACTATCAATATTGGTATGTAATTATTTATAGGGAAGCTGCTGCTAGATATATACTCTGAGTATTACTATCATATTATTTAAATATTTATATTAAATATTTATAGAATAGTACAAAAAGAAATGAAATGAATGTTTAAAAAAATTCAAAAGATTCAAAAGAGATAACTAATATCTAATTTAATTTATGATTTTTATTATATTATACCAAAATAATTTATTTTTTAGAAATGTTATGTTCTGGTAAACTTGATTACTCAATTCTATATATTAGGTTTAATAAAATTTTGCGTAATGGAATAAATAATCATGTCAACTGACAAATTAATTTTTTTTTTTTTTTTTTTGTAGATTCCGATAGAATTTTATATTTGAATATACTGAAGGATTCCGCTTAGTAATTATTAAATATATCATGACTATAATTTATTTCTTTTATTATTATAAATTTGAATAGAAAAGTTACCTTTTCTCTTATCAAGACAAGATTAGCTATACTCTTTACTTTTTGTCCTTAAATTATTTAATTTGTTCCGAGAAATTTTATTTACAGAGAAATAATATTATAAATTAGCATAATTTTAGCATTTACAAAACTCTTGTCATGTTTAATATCATATAATAATAAAAATGACAGAAACAGTACAGTTTAACCTCGAGCAAAATGAAGGATTTGGGAAGAAGGGCACGAAGGTACATTAAACACAATTAGCACAATTCTAATTCAAAGTGTTGAGTTAATAATAATTAATAAATAAATATGTATATATGTGTTTGTGTATAGAAAGAAATAAAAGATATTATAAAAAACGATCAAATTTGAATACGCATTGAAAAAAAGACCAACTCAAGTTTAAATTCTTTTACGTAATCAATATATTTCAAAAAATATTTAATTGCTAATTTATTTTTATTATTAATTATTTTGTAAAGGTATAAAAGGAAAAGTTAAGATATCCGATTTATGCCATTACAAGAAGAATTCATTACATTTATTATCGTTCCATAAAAATTTAGTGGTGATCTTTCTTACGGCATCAGTATATAAATTTACCATCATCGGGAGCGGGAAAATTATTGAGTAAAATATTTGGGAGGTAAATATTGAAATATTGAGAGATGTAATAATAATTATACTTCTATTCGTGATGATATAATTTAATGAAAATAATTTGATCATTAATAATCGTGATTTTAAAAATAAATTTATAGATCATTCAGATAAGCCAACATTTTATACTCTCGTAACAACGTAGAAGTTTGGATCTTTGCAAATCAGACTTCAGTAGGTGAAGTTACTTACGGTGTAATCCCGTACATGGCACATAGTTTGAAATGATAATGTGGGAAATTTCAACTGATCAATTATCCTTTTCTGATTGTGTTCATTGGCGACGGGTATTTGTAAAGGCCACCCCCAAATAAGTTATTTGATGCCTAAATGTTATAGCAATTTCGATTTGATTATCAACAAATCCCTCATATCCCCAATTGATTTTTGATTAAACCTTAATTCGTTTACTATATAATTTACCTTTGCCATTTCTTACTAAGACTTTCCTTCTTTGTTCATCATTACGTAAAGACGTAAAATGTAAATCATTCAAATACTGAATTGGCGTGGAAATACTTTGAAATTCGGAAAGTGTAGATACATTGGCCATGAACCGTTTTGTTTTTTTATGACTTCAATAAAATGATGGAAAACTCCAAAATATCCTACGTCACGAAAATTTTTTTCTTTTTTCTTTTTCTCCTTTTTTAAATTTCTAATTTCCCTTTCAGCTACATCTACACGATCCATATCCATAAGAGAATTGCAAATGTTTTTTGTTACAGGGGAAATAATAAAGATATCATCTTTTTCATGAAAGGCATCATCTTGCAAAATCTTAGTTGTCTCATCAATAAAAAAACCTTCGTTTATCCACTTTGATAAGATTAATGAAGATACTGATTATTTAATGCAATTTATATAGAATTAAAATCTTTACTGGACATTCTGTAACATTTTCTAAGTGAATATTTCTACATTGGATTACCATTCCAAACATTTGAGTTCTTGAATCGGAAGTAACTACTATATTATATTAAAGCTTTAAATTTACAGCTATTTTAGAACATTGAGAATTTTCTATTAACAATATATGAAACTAGTCCATTGAATTTATATTCAATTCAATTCCAATAGTGATACGGTATTTTTTTTTTTTTTTTTACAAAAATTTGAATTCTTAATACGTTTAGGTCCTTGGAAAATTGATAAGTTAATGGATTAAAGCCATTTGATAACAGATAATATAAATTAAATTTTAAAGTGGTGTGCCAAATAATTTAATTTACTAGTTGAAGTGAGAGAATTCATTCTGATTCTTTTCCTTGAATATGAACTACGCAATCGATCTCAAGATCTTTTTCTGAATAAATTTAATAAATTTGCTTGATATCTCTAATTTAGGTTGTGAAAAGTATATAAAATATCTTATTATTCAATTTTTTAATAACGTAAAATAAATAATAATAAAATCTAGTAATAATTATTTAATAGACTTAGATTAAAAATCAATTCCATTATCTTTAAGGATCTTAATGGATCGAGGATCATTACTCAGAGCAGCTAATTTTAAATATTTTTTTCCTGATTCGATATCCTTTATACCTAATATCTTTCCATTAAACCACATATCACCTAAATTATATTGGGCTGCAATATTACCACCATTTGCTGCCTTTGTAAGGTATGAAACAAAAACTTTAGGATCAAATTCAATTCCTGGTGTGTTAAATAAAGAAAATGCATAATGTAATTGAGCATCTGCAATTCCATCATCAGCTGCTTCTTTGAAAAGTAGGTTTGCTTGAACAGGATCTTTTTTCCCGTCTGGGAGTCCTTCTGACAAATAATATCCCATCCAATACATAGCAGTTGAATTCTTAAATTTAACATGTTCCTTGAAACATAACCATGCTTTTTGATGATCTTTATTCTTATGAGCTTCAATACCTTCTTCAAGAGGTACTATTGTAGGTAAAATAAAGTTTTGCGATGAATCTGGAGGGTTCGTTGATGATTTTACGATAGACATTGATTTTATCATTTGAGATACACCAAGAAGATTTAATGTTGGTGAAATGCCCATTGGATATTTCGCGGCCAATTTTTGAAGTTTTAAGAAAATTTCCATTAGTGATGCTCGAATATCAATATCTTGTTGCCAAGCTTTAATACAGAATAATAAATAAATTAATAATTTAATCAAATCCAATATATAAAGCATGATAAACATAATAATGGCGAATAATGTAGATTTAATATATTACCATCAATTATAATCTTCAAAAACTTCTTTTGAATTTCTTGAGTTTCTTTTAGTGAATAGGAACACATAGTAATCTTTTCCCGACCACCTTTTAAAACGTGATCTTTTATTTGGTTCATGTCTTTATCCTCATACGGAATTTTTTGAAATAATAATTCCCAAAGTAGCATTCCAAAACTTTTTATTGTAAAAATGAAAAATAAAATAATTGAAAAGGAAAGACAAGTGAATCAAAGAAATAAATAAAAAAATAATAATACCTAAATATTTCACATTTGAAAGTATATCTCACTTTTTTAGGATCTAGCATTTTTTCAGGAGCCATCCAACGTAAAATATCTGTTATCTCTTTTATATCAGTAGTTGCCTGGTTGGTATGACGAGCGTATTTGAAATTTGATAATTTTGGTACAAGTTGTTTAGTCATCTAAACAATGTAAAAATAAACTTATTATATTTATAAAAAATAACAAAAGATATAAAATAATAAAAAACAATAAAAAATAATAAAACAAAAATAAAAAAAATAATAATAATAAAAAATAATAAAAAATAATAAAAAATAAAAAATAATAAAAATAATAAAAAAATAATTTTGCTTACATGATTTAACTTACCATGATATTTGCGCATCTAATATCGTGATGAAGAATTTCACATGTTTGTAAAAAAACTAGACCACGACATATATCAAGAGCCATTTGAACTTTTGAACGCCAACCAATATCATATTTCATATAAACTTCTTGAAGTGAACCAAAATCTGCCCATTCAAAAACCATAACATTTTGATCTTCAACTTTTGAAAGACCATAGAATTTAAGAATATTATTTGATTCTTTTAGTTTCCCTAATATGGCAAGATGCGCTTTAATTTTTTGACCTTCAGCATCAATGATTTTAATTTTGCATGCAACATCTTCCCCGGTATTTAACATTTTTCTTATAACAGTGTTTCCACGTCGATCGTCGGACCTCCCAACATAGGGATTTTTTAACTCTTTTGGATCTATCTCATTTGCCGTTATTGGAGTAGTATTAGGTTTGGTACTCACCAATTTATTTTTGATAATCACAATTTCTGCAAGAACTGTGTTAACATATTGGTTGGAATCAACAACATTCTCACCGATAGTACTCAAAAACTATATATAAAAAAATTTTTATTAAAATAACTATAAACTTTTACTTTAATTCGTTTACAATATAATTTACCTTTCCTATTTCTTCGAGATCTGAACTAAGACTTTCTTGATCAATTCTTCTTTGTTCATCATTACGTAAAGTCGTTGTAAAATGTAAATCATTCATAACGGTTTCAAACTCACTGGTAAGCGATTCAAACTTTTCTTTGACTGAATTGGCGTGAAAATATTTTTGAAATCCAGAAAGTGTGGATATATTGGTTATAAACTGTTTTATGTTTTTCATGACTTCAATAAAACGATGGAAAGCCATAAAATATTCTACATCCCGAAAATTTTTTTCATTTTCATTTTTTCTTCTTTCTAAATTTCTAATTGACAATTCAGCTAAATCTACACGATCCATAAGAGAATTACAAACTTTTTTATTATATTTAGCATTTTCATAAATTGACATTGTTTCTTTAATAATAATGGTTACAGTAGTAAATAAAGGTAGATAAGGTTGAACAGAGTCTCCAACAACTCCAAGACCACCACCTAAAGCACTTTTTACCGATCCTGAAATACTAGCATCTTTTTCATGAACAGCATCGTCTTGCGAAATCGTAGGTGCCACATTATTAAAAAAACCTTCGCTTTTCCATTTGTTTAATGAAGATGCTTGATCATTTGATGCATTTGATAAGGTATCGTTACTGAACATTTCTGTATAAACATATTCTAATCGAATAGTTTCAAGAGAATCATAAATATTTTCTATAGTAGATCGTAAATTTGGTTTGTCGTTCCATGCATTTGAATAGATATTAATGTAATCTACTGGTGTTCCTATAATATGTTTTTCTCTTTTACCTTTAGTAACTACTGTATTTACTATACCATAATATGAAATCCCATTAAATGGAGGTCGACCACTTGATAATTCCCAAAAGAGAAACCCTAGACTATATATATCTGAAGCTTTATTTCTCTTATATGTTTCTGTATTTCGTAAATATTCAGGATCTGTATATGCTGCCACTCCGCCCACAATGGAAAAATTTGATTTAGCATCTAATTGTTTAGATAATCCTAAATCTGAAATCAATAATTTTCCTTCGTGAACTAAAATATTCTTTGAATGCTATTAAAAAAGTTAATTTAGATATATGATTTATATAACTCATAATTCACATAATTATCATATATATAGCTACGCTTACCAAATCTCTGTGAACAATATTTTTTTGATGAATGTGAGATAGACCTCTCGCAATATCTTTAGCCATATTGATTTTTTCATTCCAATCGAGTTTTTCAAAATTATTTCGTAGATAAGTTCGTAAATTACCATCTTCAGCGTATTGTAATACTAGATAATATTTTTCTGTTGAAATATCTAAGTAATATTTTTATTAAAAAATAATTGTTATTGAATAAAGAAAATGAATTTAAGATGTAATTTCTAAATAATAATTTATTTTACCTATGCTGACTCCGTAAAAATCGATAATGTTATCGTGGTGGTTGACTGCATTGATATTTCGTGACTAATAAATTCGAAAAAAAAAATATTTAATTTTATCTAAAAAATATTTAATTTTATCTAAAAATATTTAATTAATGAAAACAATGGTTACTTACCTCATTCATAAATTGTTTAAAAATTTCGTTGTCGTTATCGTTATCGTTGGGATCGCGCAAACATTTTAATGCGACATATTTTTTTAAAGTATTCGAATAAGCCTTCTTTACTTCACCGAATCCTCCCTTTCCAATACCTTTATCGTTTTCAAAAGTATTATAATCAAATGTATTAAATCGATTTTCTATGGCACTTTTAAACGAATCTTTATCTTTATTAATATTGGAAGACATTTCTTAGCATAATGGTTATTTTAAGCATAGGGATAGTTTGTTTTTATTGGCCGGTGATCAACAATCTCGTGATTGACATGATCGACCAAAATTTCGATTTTATTGGCTGGTGATCAAAATCTCGTGATTGGCATGATCGATCAAAAATTTAGATCAAAAATTTAACGCGCGAT
>CAJVPK010000737.1:0-22791 GCA_910592015.1 Diversispora eburnea | reverse complement strand
CTCTCCTCTAAAATTGGTAATCCAGAAGCAGAGGAAGAAATAATTAAGACATCAAATAAAATAATAGTAGAAAAAACGACCCAAAAAATAAATAATGAACATAAGAATGCAGCAATTGAAGTCATTAAATCAACCACAACACCAGAAACTGTCAAAGCTATTTCAGTTCAAAAAGAAGATGGCCAAATTGAATTGAGTGAAACTATATGCAAAGAATTAAATATACCATCCACTGAAACTCTAGTAACCACAATCAAAACTTATACCAAAAATGAAAAACTTAAGAAACCCGAATCAGCTTCATGGTGGACCACTGCCATTAATCTCAGCTATCTCAAAAATGCCGCATCCCAGCACGAAGGTGAATGGAAAGATAAATACGATAAAGCTCGAGAATATCTCTCCGCTCAAATTGGAGATCCCGAAACAGAAAAAGAATTATTAGAAACCACTGACAAATATGTAGTTGATAAAGCAACGCATAAAGTTATTGAGGAACATAAACAGGACGTAAAGGAAATTGAAACGAAAAAAAGTAAAGAGGAACCAAGTGGTAGCATTTTAGGTAATATTACAGGTGGTCTTCAAAGTGTTATGAAATCTGTTGAAGAAGTTCTCTCTTTCGATTCAACCGAACCTGATCAAAAAGAAAAAGCAGCAGCTCTGACCTCCGTTCAATCAAGTGCCACACCGCAAATTACAAAAGCTATTGTCTCAAACCAAAAAGATGATGGAAGTTTTGAATTAAACGAAAGCGTGACTAAAGAATTAAATATTCCTGCAAAAGAAGTTATAACAACCGTACAAGAATATACTACTAATGAGAAACTGAAGAAACCCGAATCATCTACATGGTGGTCTACAGCCCTGACTCTATCTTATCTTAAGAATGCTGCGTCTCAACATGAAGGAGAATGGAAAGAAAAATACGATAAAGCACGAGAATACCTTTCAACACAAATCGGTGATGAGAAAACCGAAAAAGAACTAATAGACTGTTCTGATAAATATTTCGTAGACAGAATTATCATTAAAACAAAAACTACTCAAGTTACTAAGCTCAAATTCAGCGAAGAGACTCGTCTCAATGTTTACACTAGATTACGTTCTGATGCCACTATAGATATTGCTCGCGCTATATTCGATACTCAGAACAATGACGGATCATTTACTTTACACACTTCAATAATTAATTGCCTTGACATTAACTCTAAGGATTTCACCAAATCTCTTAAACATTTTGTTTGCAGTGAACAACTTAGGAAATGTGATGATTCTCTTTGGATTACTGCATTTACTATTCATTACATTAAAATTGTATTTGCTGAATATGAGAAAGAATGGCCCCAGGTTATTCCTCTTGCAAGCACCTGGGTAACCAAACAAATCAATAATTCTGAAGTAGAAAAAGAATTGTATGAAGCATGTGAACAATACTTAATCGAACGAGGCGTAAATTATATTAATACCCACTCTCAAGAAATTAATGTAGTAAAACTTGAATTCGACGAAGAAACCAAAAAAATTATTCATGACGGTTTACGTTCTGGAATGACTATTGAAACAGCTCGTACTATATGTGGAACTCAAAGTAATAATGGATCATTTACCCTGCACTCTTCCATTATTAAACATCTAAAAATTGAACATAATAAGTTCATCTATTCCATCAAGCGCTTTGTCAGCAGTCAAAATCTTAAAGAATGCGATGATTCCATTTGGTTTACTGCTTTTACTATCTGTTATATTAGAATAATAATCGCCGAACATGAAAGCGAATGGGATCAGGTTATTAACCTCGCCAGCTCTTTTATAACAAAACAGATCAATAACAAGGAAGTAGAGAAAGAATTATATGGAGCGTGTGAACAGTATATTATTGAACAAGGAATCAATTGTCTGAATGAATCAAAAAGTAGTATTGTAGAAAAAGATATTGTAAAGAAAAGTGAGAGAAGTGTTGTAGAGGAAGATGTTGATAATGTTAGTAAAGTAGTATTAAATGTTGAAGAAGATATACGCAAAACCGTATACAACCACCTTAGATCATTTGCAACTGTTGATGTTTCCCGTAAAATCTCTTCGGGTCAAAATGATGATGGCTCATTTGTTCTACATTCCTCAATTTCTGATCACCTTAGAATTTCTTCAGCTAAAGCTGCTATTGAATCGCTTAAACGTTTTGTGGATAAACAATATCTAAGAAACTGTGATGATACTCTATGGTATACCGCTCTTACAGTTACTTACTTTAGAATTGTATTTATTGAGCACGAAAATGAATGGCGCCAGGCTGTTGATCGTGCTTCCGCTTGGATAACTAAGAAAATTAACGACATTGAAACAGAAAATGAATTATATAAAGCATGTGAACAATATTTAATTGAACAAGGGATTGAAGCCATTAATAACCATAATAAAGAAGTCGCTGTTGATGTTATAAAGATTGAAGTCTCAGAGGAAATGCGTCAAACTGTTTATTCCGGACTTCGTAACCGTTCCAATGCGGACAATGTCCCTGCAATTTGCAATTCTCAAAATAATGATGGATCATTCACTCTTCATACTTTAATTACCAATAATCTTAAAATCCAAACAATCGATACCTCCCTTGAATCTATGAAACGTTTCGTTGGAAGCCAACGTCTTAGAGGGTCCGATGCCAATATCTGGCACACAGCATTCACAATTACCTATATCAAGACTGTCCTAGCTGACCATGAACCTGAATGGCGACAATTTGTTGATCGTGCCTCTTCCTGGGTTACCAACCAAATTAAAGATACGGCCTTAGAAAAAGAATTATACTCGGCATGTGAACAATACTTAATCCACCAAGGTTGTAATGCTCTTAACAACCCCGCGATTAAGGTAAACAGAAAACACAGATCCCCAGTACCTACTGTATTACGTTCTTCCCTATATGGGTCAGATGGTGGAATACTCTCGCCTAAAGATGCATATCTTAATTCAGAATTAATCGTCGTTGGTGCCGCATGCGAAGCCAACAGAAAATTCAAAAGAAGTTGTGCAGAAGAAAAAACCAAAGTTGATGTAACTCAAGCCCGTGAACGAATTGTCGTATATGCTTCGGAAGAAGTTGAAAGATTATTTGCTACCAACGTTACCCACAGTAATAAAGATGATGTTTTACGACGTGCCAAACGTGCCGCTCGTTTCTTAATTGATGAATATTATAAATGTGATGATCCAGGTTGTACTTGCTGTGGTAAAGATTACTAAATAAATAACAGTTAGACAATTTATCATTTATTTTTTTATTTTTTTATTTAGTATTTAGGTCTTTTCATATATTTATTTTGAAAGTTTTATTTATATCATTTATTTACGATTACTTTTTTAGATTTATTAGTTATATTTGATTATAAATTGTATTAAATTTATTAAATTTGAATGAATAAATAAATAAAGTTATTATTTAAAATTTAAAAATATTTATTGTCTGAACAAACTTTAATATGTGAAGTTTAATTTTATTATATTATATACGATATAAAATTACAAATGCTTCATAACATAAATAATAATGACTTTACACTAATAAATAAATATTGATATACTAGACTAATTATTATGACTTTATACTAATAAATATTGGCAAATATTGATAATATTAAAATTTACTACCACCAGAAATAGGATTCTCACGGTACCAACCGCCGCCAGTTCTAGAAGTCCTTTGTCGTTTTTCTAAATCATCATTGTTCTCAATGGTCGTGTCACGTGCTTCAAGGACACTTGGAATTTCAATGCCTTCAACATCTCGTTTCGCAAGAATTTCTATGGCATCGCCACTATCAACTGGCATTGCTTGAATCGTAACAAAAAACCCAGACAAAAGAGCACCCAATATTAAAATTGTATTAAACTTCATATTTTTTGATGAAAGAATATAAGGAATATTTCGTTGGTGTGAGGAATAGTAACACAAGACGTGTTTTGTTAAGAATGTAAAGAATTTTGTGAAATTATTCAACGGAAATTCAGCATGAACTGCTGGCTGTAAGGAATGAATATGTAAAATAGAGGAGATAATCTGGTTTGAAGTCGAAGATGAGATGAGAATAGGGAAAAGCTTGCCCTTTTATAATGATTTGATATCATTGAATTTTTTTTTTGAACACCGCGCGCTTTTTTTGACAATATGTATGCGCGATAAATTGAATGTTTTAAACCAATTATTTTTTCGAGTATCATTTTTCTTTTAAAAATTTTATCAATTGCATTGAGAACAAACAAATGCCGTTTTTTTTTTCTTTCTTTATTGTCAACCGAATTTGGTTACTCGTGGAATTCGTAGAATTCGTTGAATTCATGGGATTCATGTGGAATTGATTCTTTTAATTTAATTTTGAGACCTATTCTTAGATAACTGGGGAATTTTCGAAAATAAAAAAACATTGGGAACGGGTTATATTCTTATTTACGAATAAATAAAATAAATTTTTTAACTAAAACAATGCTTGATTCCTTGAAATATTAAAAAAGGAAAGAATTTAATTTTTTAAAAAAAAATTGAAATGTTGTATTACGAAATTTATAAAATAATTAACAGTTAATGGGTATAAATTAAAGTTTATTGCCTTTTTCTACCACATTTATCCAGGAAATGATATCAAAATTAATCTTGTATTACGAAATATATAAAAATGTGTATATAATAATTAACAGTTAATGGGTATAAAGTAATTTTTTCTAGGATGATTATCACCAGAAAATGTTATCAAAAGTAAATTAATCTTGTTGTATGCGTAAACAAGGTAATCTTTGTATGCTCGTTATATGTTACAATTTAAAATAATTATTTCATGAATTATTAATTTCTGATTCTTGTTCTATTATGTGTGTAAATCATAAATACAAATCCATAAAATTACAAGAATATAGAACACGAAGGGAGTTTCAAAACAGAACTTATGAAAAAAGAGTATTCTTGGGTATTATAAGAAAAAAAAAGAGAGGGCTTTACTACAATAATATACTGGAGATTACTTATAAAACATAATTTACATGTAAAATATATTTGATTTGTGAAGATTTTATTATCTATTAGATATAAAATTTAGTCATTATTAACTTTATATTTAAATAAATAAATAAAAATTATTTTTGTGACTCGAATTGAACAAATAAAAGTCAATTTTTATAATTATAGAATAATAAATTAATTCTCACGACTTTAAATAATTATTTAATTAATTATTAAACTTTTTTTATTTGTGGGTGGCCTATTCTTAGATAAAAGAATATTAGACGAAGTTGACATTTAATCGATCATTATGTCGTTATCACGCGTAAGACAATGGCTTTAAATATTAAAAAAGGAATCAACCTGCATGCATGTTGTCGACAACAATAGTTGTCTACATCTGCATTTACAGAACTTGTAACACTTTAACTAATTTTTTTTCCTAAACAAGACTTTAAAAAAATTGGGAATTTGTAAAACTTCTAAAAACAAGAATCCATTTTTATAAACAAAAGATGCAAGTAATTTTATCAAATTTTGCACAATACAGTATATAATTAAATTAATTAAATTAATTAAATTAATGCTATATTTAGTTTGAAAGGTAAAAATCATCATATTTATTAATAGTAATTTTGCATTTGTGTAGGAAAATCGATGGCAAAAATAAATATTAGAATATTAGTACAGCCATAAAAAAAAAAAAAGACGGGGATCCGTTGACTTGACAGCCCGTATTGAAAATTTTCTTTTTTTGTTCATTAACCTATTTCAAAGAGAATATTAGATTAGAATTAATATTTTATAAAAAAATCAATAAATGAAGTGTTTCCCGAATTTAGAAAAATTATAAAAGTGTAGTCAGATTTGAAATAATCAGCATTGTTTATGTTTTTTCAGACAATGTAAGTAAAGGTTATATTCTTTAAAATCATCATCAACCTTAAGATCACCACAAGTAATATTAATTATTATTATTATTATTATCTTCTTCTCACCTTTCTTTTTGGACACACCAACAGTTCTACCACGTCTACCAGTAGTTTTTGTGTGTTGACCACGTACTCTTAATCCCCAATAATGTCTCAGACCACGATGAGCACGAATTTTCTTCAATCTTTCCAAGTCTTCACGAAGTTTAGATTCTAAACTATTCGCTAAAACTTGAGTATACTTTCCATCATTAATATCCTTTTGTCTATTCAAAAACCAAAGTGGAATTTTATATTGTGTAGGATTTTGGATAATTGTCACTATACGTTCCAATTCTTCTGTACTTAATTCACCAGCTCTGTCAGAATTTTTTTTTTTTTTTGTAATATGTAATTTTTGTAAGTTTTTTTTTTTTTTTTCTATTTGATAAAAGAAAATTATTATTATTATTATTTTTTTTTTTGAGACAAACCTCTTGCGTAAATCGACATCGGCCTTTTTACAAACAAGATTTGCATAACGCCGACCAACTCCTTTGATGGCAGTTAGAGCAAACATTACTTTGGTCTTTCCACTAAAAATTGATATATCCAATTATCGCAGAATTTTATTAAACATTAAAACCAATTATACCATAAAAAAATTATTATTTTTTTTTTTAAAAAAAAACCTACTCAACATTGGTATTTAATAAACGAAGAATGTGTTGGAACTGGTTCTTATCGGGTACAACTAACGACTAAAATTTTTTAATCGAATTTTTTGATAAAAAAAAAAAAATAATAATATTATATCCATATCTTATTTAAAATCGAATTGATTTATTAAAAATTAAACATCCATCTTTAATGTTTGCAATGTTTCCAATAAATCCTATCGTATTGCATAAATTTTATTTTTTAAATAATTTGAGATTTTAGTAAAACTCACCATGTTTGAAATAATTTAAAAACAATTTTATCTCGATTTTTTTTTTTGAACCAAAAATCTACATCCGTTGCACGTGGGATATACAAAGATAGACCAATAAAAAAATACATAAAAAATATATAAAAATTAAAATATATATCTATTACTCTATTATTATTATTATTATTATTTTATTATTACTCTATTATAAAAAAATTTGTGTGTAACATGTCACGTTTAGTTTACTCTATATAACGTATTACATTTATATGTTCCCGTTGTTTCACAACGGGTCTCTAACTAAAATGTATAAAATATATATAAGCATATAATGAGTTGACATTGAACTTGTAAAATATTTATTTACACAATAAAAAATAAATAAAAGGTATAAGTTGTTATAGACATGAATATTATCTATTTACAACCAAAAATAATAAATTCACATATTTGAAAAAAGAATTTATCAAATCAATAATAAAATCTTGAATCAAATCCGGAATTTTTTCTACGATTTATAAATGTCATCAAATCAATCTTGGTTACAACACCCAATACAAATTTTCTTTTAAAATCGGTAACTACGGCAAAACTATGTTTCTCAAAAAATTTAGCCAATTCCGTTAGTGGTGTATCCGGTGTAATCAATTGATATTTTTGTCTTGATTTCCTTCCAACATTCTTTTTATTGTTTTCATTGTTATTCCCATTAACATTATTCGAATTACTTTCATTCGTATCATCGCGTGATCTAAATCTAAACACCCATTTTTCAATTTTTTCTGATAATGTAGCGTCACCTACGTTAATATGATTTTGTAGAGATGCCAATGATACATAACCGAGTAATTTACGATTTGTATCTACCACAGGTAATTGTGAAAATTCACGTTCTAACATTAATTCAATTGCGTATGATAATGTTGAATTCGGTAACACTGTTACAGCTGCAGGAAGTTGCAAATCTTCAACACTTGCCTATAAATAGAATAAAATAGAATAAATAAAATAAGTAAAATAAATAAAATAAGTAAAATAAATAAAATAAGTAGAATAAATAGAATAAGTAGAATAAATAGAATAAATAATAATAGAATGTAAATTAAGAATTCATATGATTATTATAATATTCAGTAAAATGAACACGTACAGCTCGATATTTTTCTATCATCTGATATTCAATTTTTCTAATAGTTTCTTCATCCATCATATCATTTTCCAATAACCATTCATCCGATAATAATGTACTATTATAATTTCTTGCAGTATCATTTAATATACAAAGTATACGAATTGAAGAACTTAAAGATGATATATTCGTATTTGCATAAGCTAAAGCCGCGCTTACCACAGATCCTGATGAGGGACCTATTTGTTACATAAATTATATAAACAATACGAAGAATATAAATAATATTAAAAATAATATTAAAAATATCAAATAATATAAATAATATTAAAAATATATAATCATACCTGCCAAAAACCCTTCACTTATTAATTTACGTGCCATGACGAATGAATCTCGATCATTAACTTTAATCCATTCATCAATAAGTGTTAAATCAAGAATTGATGAAGTGAAGTTATTTCCAATATCTTCTACCTTTCGATCCTATTAAGGAAATAAATATTAAGAATAAATAAAAGAATAAATAGAGACCTAAATGAATATTTCAAACAGACCTTAGATTATTCATAAAATTAAAACAAAACAGAAAATTACTTTGATTGTAGAAGGATTAACTGATTTATTTTCTTGTATTCTTGAATGTTGAGGTTCTACTGCGACAACCTATTTAAATTATTTGACATTTTAATTATTATTTCGAATAATCATTAACTATAGCAAAAACTATAACTTGAAATATTAAAATACCTTTAAATCTGGTATCCTTTCTTTAAGATTTTTAGCTAATCCAGTAATGGTGCCTATTGACCAATAAAATATTATAATTATAAAAATATCGAAAAATACACGGTAAACAATAATAAATACAATAAATACAATAAATACAATAAATACAATAAATGTGATTTACCTCCAGATTCCACACCAACCACAAGTACATCAAGTTTTCCTCCAACTTGTGAATAAATTTCTTGTGCAGTTTCTTCATAATGTTCTTGTACATTGCTTGAATTTGTAAACTTATTTAAATAATAATAATAATAATAATAAAATTATAATTTGTTCTTTCTCATGAAATATTTCATAATCAAATATGAATATCAATAAAATTATAAAAATAAATAAATAAATAAATAAATAAAATAAATACCTCATCGATAACAATTGAATTCGCAATTTCATTTGTAAGTTTAATAGCTAAATCAAAATTACTCTCGGAATGACCAGGTTTAGCTTCATTGGGGGTTCTTATAATTTCTATTCCCAAAGATTTCAATAATTGAATTCGATCTATCGTTGTACGTTCAGGCACCAAAGCAATGGTTTTGTAACCACGCCTTTGTGCCAATAAGGCTATACTTATTGCTAAAAAGTTATTAAAAAAAAAAAGTTTTAATATATAAATTATTATCAAAGAATTATCAGAGGTAAATAATATATGAATATTCAAAATAATTCAACAAACCAAGATTTCCACTAGTTGGTATTAACAATGTTGTATCAGATTTAATTTTGCAGGACTTTTCGGCATCTAATCAATGTTAAAAAATCATTATAATTTCAACAATTTGATATTTAAAATTAAATTATAAATTATAAAAAGATATCGTGATTTAATTACCCGACAAAATCTTTTTAGCGACGCGATCTTTAATACTTCCTGACAATCTATTTGTATACTCTAATTTAACTAAATACTCAACATTTTTACTATTAATATGACCTTCCTCTGTAATATTAGTGTTGGTAAATTTATTAAGGTTTAAACGTACAATTGGTGTGTTTCCTATTATTTGAGAAACATCGTCAAAAATAGCTTCCGCCATTTCGTAAAAACCTTATTCAACATTTAGATATTCGCAATTTTTATTTTATTTTTTTCAATTGATAGATCTTCATGTGATCCAGAAACATAATGTGAAAATTGATATAAAAACAGTTGGAATGTGAAATAGTGATATCAAAAATAAAAACTTTTTTTTTTACAAAATAAATAATTAATAAAATTATAAAAATATTTCTTTAATAAAAGAATTTGGTTATTTGCAATTATTTAATTAATTGACCAAATCTTTCTAAATATATATATATATATTTTAACTTATCAAGTTCCAATTACAGCAAAAAAAAGAAAATACTGACTTTTTACTATACTAACAAATGAATACCATCTTCTTTGCTAATTCCGGTCCAACAGCTGTATAATATTTTTTCAAATGCTCAATTATCCCGGAACTATTTCCAAGATATGGAACTACATACTTTTTGGGATCATATTTTTTTTTTTAAAAAAAAAAAAAAAAAAATAATTATTATAATTTTCTATCGTTTTTTTTTTCCTTTTTTTTTTTTTAAAAAAAAAAATGAATTTCTTACTTTAAACTGAACAATGGTTTCATTAATGGATATCGGAATATTTTCAATTTCGTCAGAAGTTACATTCTTTGAGTCAAAAATCCCTGGAAGTAAGTTGACATTTTCATCATCGGATTTTTCCTTTCCTTTATTATCATCTGGTGGATTGTCAAAGGAAACATATTTATATTTATCCAGAAGACTTTTACAGCGTTCAATTGGATGCCATTCGTATGTCTCCTAATAATATGAAAATGAGAAAATAATATAACTATTTACTCAATACAAGAATAAATTATTATTTTTTTTTTAAAAAAAAAAAAAAATTATAAATACAGGATCCAAAAGATCAGAAGGTTTATATTGTGCTTTATATTTCATCTTCGGGCAAGTATGAATATAAAAACCTAAAAAATAATCAATTGATAAAAATATTTTCAATATAAACATAAAATAAAAAAATTTACAATTTTACCAAACCAAAATAAAAAAAAAAAAAAATCTTTACATTACCCATGTAATACCAACGTAATTCTTCCAATCCTACATTATAATATTCTTTAGTCATAATTATTTCCCTTAGAGCACTATAGGTTCCAAGTCGCAAAAATCCAAAATCCGGTTCATAAAAAAAGTAAACTGATGATATACATTTAGGAAGAATATCAAGAACTGCAACTGCAATTAATTTGTTGTCCAAATAATAACATTGATGAAATGATCCATATTTATATCCTGGAATATTGGTTGATTCACACTTTTTTATAACAAAAAATTGATAATCAATATACAATCATATAAATATATTACTACCTCAGATTAATGAAATGAATGAAAATTTACTTTTAATGGTGACTTCACAAGAAACCTTCGAAATCCACTTTCAGATAATTCATCTTCCTCATCTTTATGAATTTCAATTTGATATTTTCGATAGATTTGATATTTTTCACGAGAAAATGATGATGGTTCAAGCACAATCTATTTTTTTTAAAAAAAACAATGAAAAGTTTATATAAAAATATATTAAATATATTAAATATAAAAAATATAAAAAATATAAAAAATATATAAAATATATAAAATATATAAAATCTGAAGAAAAAAATATATAACAAGTTATACTTTAAAGTTATGCTTATAATTTTCTTTGTTTTCAGCTTCATGAATTGATTCTATCATATCATAATCTTTCCCAACTTGTTGCTTGGATTTTTTGGCTTTTGTTGTACGCGGCTGATTTCTTCCAAAAAAACTTTCATAAATGGAATGAAATATGAAAAAATATAAATAAAATAAAATTTTTTTATTTACTCTGGAAGTTCATCATTATCTTCTTCATCATTGGTAGAATTAGAAGGTACATATGTTCCTTCAATAAATCGATTGAATCGATTAATCAACTTCCGTTGCGATTTTGAAGGTTGAAATTTAATTGCATCTAATCTTTTATAACAAAAATTTTATTTACATTATAAATCCATCATGAAAATTTAAGTCAATTAAAAAGTATTAATTGCCTTATAGTATATTGTGGACAACAACTATCATGCAGGCAAGGTTTATATAAGTATGTTCCAGATCTATACAATAAATGAAATAAATTCAATAAATGATAAAACAAGATTAATCTCAAATGAAGAATTTCAAGTTAAGATAACAATAAAATAAAACTGATTACCTCCGCCAACCGCGATCAATCAGAGCTTGATAATCCTAAAGGTTATCACCAAATAGTTAGATTTTGCTACTATCGAATTAATTGAAGTTAATTGCTTTACCAACTTACTTGACATAACAAAGTATCAGCGGAAATACCAAATTTATGTGATGTTGCTTCTTCAGCGTTACAATAACCACAGGATGACCAATTAAATCCATAACTTCGTACTAAAGATTGAGACGACATACTTGTATGTTATAATTAGATGTATAGAAAAAATGTGTGATTTCATAGGTCGATTGGATAATTAGATCCGATGTGCGTCATCGCGAAAATTATATAAAAAGGGTTGTACATATCATTTTTCGCGAGATTTATTTAGATTTTTTGCCTATCTATATAATTTAGCCTTTTCCTCTCAATTTAGAATTTAGCCCATAATTTAGACTTTAGCCTATAATTTTAGCCTTTAACCTATAAATTAACCTTTAGCCTATCATTTAGTATTCGCTAGGGACTAAATACTAAATAGTTGATATGCGAAAATTTTAACCTTTTCAAATTTAAATATGTATGCACCATTACGAGGAATTTACAAGAATTTGACGAATCTAAAAACTGAATTTAATCGTTCCCCTATATTGCTTTTGATTCAACCACTACGACACGAAATCAATTCTCGAAGAAATTTTACGTGTAATAGTCGACAATTTTCGTCTATTTCAAAAAGTTCTAGTCGCTTAAGATCAAAACTTCAAGAATCAAAATTAGATTCCAATTCTGGCTCAAAAAACGATGGTGATGGCAACGGTGGAAATAGAAACAGTGGTAATAATAACTCAGGAGATAAACCTGGTAGTGGAGGTAAAGGAGATGGTTCAGGAAAGGGTGATGGCGGTTCCGGTGATAGTCCTCCCCCTCGATCTCCATTTGAAGGCATCCAAAGAACATTACATGTATTAGAAACCACTTTACAAAAACCTTCGATACCGGAGGTTTATCCGCAAGTATTAGCTTTACCTATTGCTAGGAGACCTCTATTCCCCGGCTTTTACAAAGCAGTTGTTATAAAGGATCCACATGTTACAGCTGCCGTAAAGGAATTAATGAAACGTGGACAACCTTATGTAGGCGCATTTTTGTTAAAAGACGAAGAATTAGATGTAGACACTATTACAGATATTGCTCAAGTTTACAAAGTTGGCGTATTTGCACAAATTACTAGCGTCTTCCCAGCTAATGGTGGTCAAGATGAAAATTCTTTGACAGCTGTTTTGTATCCTCATCGACGAATCCGCATCACGGAACTTTTGCCGCCTCTTCCAAGTGGAGTTCCCGAAGCTGAAGTTGTTGCCGAATCCGTACAACAAAATCCCGAGACAACCAGCACAAACAAAGGTAATTTGACATTATTTATTATTATTATTATTATGCATGAATTTATGTATTAGATTTTTAATTTTTTGAAATTAAGCTTAAACTTTTATTCATAAATTCAGAACTCGAACCACAGTATGCAACTTCATTTTTGGAAGAATATAATGTTTCACTCGTCAACGTAGAAAATCTCCAAGATGAATCATATAATAGAAAGAACCAAGTTATTCGGGCTATAACTTCAGAAATTGTTGCCGTTTTTAAAGATATTGCGACTTTAAATCCTCTTTTCCGAGATCAAATCGCCAATTTTTCAATGTCCCAATCTGCTGGTAATGTATTTGAAGAGCCTGCCAAACTTGCAGATTTCGCGGCAGCAGTTTCCACGGGTGAACCAAATGAATTACAAGAAGTTCTTGAAAGTTTAGTAATCGAGGAACGACTTCAAAAGGCTTTACTTGTTCTTAAGAAAGAATTGGTAAATGCTCAATTACAAAGTAAAATCAGCAAGGAAGTAGAATCAAAGATTGCAAAACGTCAAAGGGAATATTATTTGATGGAACAATTGAAAGGAATCAAAAAAGAATTGGGTATTGAATCAGATGGTAAAGATAAGCTTGTGGAAAAATTTAAGGAAAAAGCCGATAAATTAGCAATGCCTGATGGTGTAAAAAAAGTATTCGAAGAGGTAAATTCCAATTCAAAATGTATTTTTTTTAATAAGTTATTGTAAAAATAATATAATATTAAATTTTCGACTTTCATTACACTAGGAAATCAATAAACTTGCACATCTAGAACCAGCAGCTTCTGAATTCAATGTTACGCGTAATTATCTTGATTGGCTCACCCAAGTGCCATGGGGTCAAAGATCTCCGGAGAATTATAATATCAAACATGCCATTAAAGTACTTGACGAAGATCACTATGGATTACAAGATGTAAAAGATCGGATACTAGAATTCATTGCGGTTGGTAAACTAAGAGGAATTGTAGAAGGAAAAATTTTGTGTTTCGTTGGTCCGCCTGGTTTGTAAAAAATTGTTTTAAATGATTGAAGTCATTAATCGAAATTACATATTGTACAATATCAAATGTGAATTTTTTTTTAAAGGTGTTGGGAAAACTTCCATTGGAAAATCAATTGCACGAGCTCTGTCTCGACAATTTTACCGATTTAGTGTGGGCGGTTTAACCGATGTTGCTGAAATTAAAGGTCACCGTCGTACATACGTCGGTGCTATGCCTGGTAAGGTTGTTCAAGCGTTAAAGAAAGTTCAGACTGAAAATCCTTTGGTTTTGATAGATGAAGGTATGATATTTAAATTTTCATTTTTATTATTATTTTATAAAAATTATACATTGCTAATTATTCCATCATCTTCAAATGTAAACAGTCGACAAAATTGGTCGTGGTCACCAAGGAGATCCTTCCTCGGCACTTTTAGAACTTCTTGATCCCGAACAAAATTCGTCGTTCTTAGATCATTACATGGATGTTCCTATCGATCTTTCAAAAGTCCTTTTCGTTTGCACTGCTAATGTAGTAGATACCATACCTGGTCCTCTATTGGATCGTATGGAATTAATACAATTATCCGGATATGTTGCTGATGAAAAGGTTGCCATTGCTACAAAATATTTAGCACCAACTGCAAAAGAAATGGCTGGATTGAAAGATGCAGATGTCTTACTTCAACAAAGTGCTATAGAGACATTAATAAAATCATATTGTCGAGAAAGTGGAGTACGTAATTTAAAAAAGCAAATTGACAAGATTTATCGAAAAGCTGCACTTAAAATAGTGAAAGATTTAGGTGAAGAAGAAGCGCGGAATGAAGAGTCTGATAAAGTAGAAACTAAATCTGAAAAACCTGAAGGGGATGAAGTATCAACAACCACTGAACCACGAAAACCGTTAACAGTTCCTGATGATGTTCATGTTATCATCGATCCAGAAAATCTGAAAGATTACGTTGGCCCCCCAGTGTGGCATTCGGACCGTTTATACGATAAAACCCCACCTGGCGTTGTTATGGGTTTGGCTTGGACGAGTATGGGTATGTTTAAAATTGACTTAATTGTTTGATGATTTTTGCAACATTTTTTTACTTGACAAAACTTACATATTTTTTAACATTCAAATTTAGGTGGATCTGCTCTCTACGTAGAATCTACTCTAGAATCAATTTTATCAAATACCTCAGCACCTTCACTTTCCAAGACAGGTCAAATGGGAGATGTTATGAAGGAGTCAACTACAATTGCTTATACATTTTCCAAGAGTTTAATGACGAGACGCTTCCCAGAAAATAGATTTTTCGAAAGAGCGGCAATCCATCTTCACGTACCAGAAGGAGCAACTCCAAAGGATGGTTTGTATATAACATGTTTATTTTACATTTAACAAAATTTATGTATTTATTAATAAATAAATTTAATCAATTCCATTTCTGAATTTAACATTCAGGTCCATCTGCTGGAATCACCATGGCTACATCACTTCTTTCACTTGCAATTTCCAAACCGTTAGATCCAACCATTGCCATGACTGGAGAGCTTACATTAACAGGTAAAATTTTGAAAATCGGGGGTCTTCGAGAGAAAGCTGTGGCAGCCAAAAGATCCGGTGTTCACACTATAATATTTCCGGAAGCCAATACAAGTGATTGGGAAGAATTACCAGATAATGTTAAGGAGGGTCTCATTGGTATTCCAGTTGCCTGGTATGATGATGTATTTAAAGTGGTGTTTGGTGATATATCTAAAGAGGAAGCAAAAAATGCCTGGACTTCGATGTTCGAATCTTATGTACCGACAGATACAAAAGAAAAAGAAGTAAATGTAAATGCCAGTGTCACGTTATAAAATTTTATAGACATTTTAAGACAATGATTTTTTTTCGTTTATTCTTAGAATTATTTTTATTAAATCAATTAATATAGCTAAAATAATGGTGATGGACTTATAGAAAAAAAAATCCAAAGCCTTTTGTTATCTGGTTAATTTAATTTAAATTTTTTTCATTTATTTTGGATTTTTTTTTAAAAAAAAATAACAAAATAAAATACATTTTTCTAGTCGAGGTAAATTTTTGTTATAAATTTATTTTATACAAATTTACAATAAATTTAAAATAATTCAAGTAATGTTAAAACTTTCTTTTTATTATATTTATAGTAAATTGTATGAATCCATTTCTAGATAACGAAATTCAAGTTGAAGATTATCAAAACATTTGTCTTTTTTGGATAAATATTTTGATAGTCGAACAGATTTATTTCTCGATATATTTGTTATATAATTTTATCGTTACGATTGAAGTGATATAAATGTCAACATATTCAAAAATAATACGCACAGATATGTATGACACGTGATGATTGTGAATAATGTAAAAAATATTTTTCATACTCTTTGCATCGGGAACTCCGGCTATATTTCCATTTCTTAGATAATTTAATGCTAGAGCTTTGAGTTGAGAAACGTTAATGCTATCTCTATGAACTCGGCAAGGTTCGCCGGTCATTATAAAATATTTTTAGCACTTGATACTAGCTCCGCTAATAATAACTGACGAAAAGACATATCTCTTCTATCTCTTCGTTTATATATCCGTTAAATATATCTGACTATACGACACTCGAAATTATTCAGCCCAACCCGACTTGGCATTACATCCGAATTAAGACGAATTTTGTGGATCGGCGAAAAACAGAAATGATCCAAAAATGAATGTGAAGAATAGGGTTATGAATTATTAACTAATTCATCACTACGTCATATTTACAAGACGCTTATACTTGGGAATTAGAGTCGAAGGCTTCGCACTCCACATTCCATACATTATATAATAGATCATTAAAATGCGTAGTCAAAGTTTTATTAATGTAATTTTTGCCAGGAATACATATAATTTTAGGCATCAATTCTTATTTATTATTTGCATTAATTTATAAAGTTTTCCTACTTTACACCATTATGATTTCCTGTAACTTAAAACATCTTTTTAAGTATGTAAAAAATCAAGTATACCAGATTCACCTGAAGGCAAATTACGTACTAATTCTTGATACCTTCGGGTTCCGATTTTGGTTTAGCTAATAATCCTAGCGTACAAGCATCTGGTGGATCTTTTAAACTCCCAAATGCTGATACCAGGCATAAGTTCTTCATGATAATTTCGATAAAATGGTTGAATTGTCCCATGATCAATAATTACAGGAAATCCCTCAAACACAGACGGCAAATAAAATTGTAATAATGATCCCTTTTGCATATCTAAAGTAACAATGATAACTTCTCTCTCATCAACCAACCCAAAACCTATCGAAGAAACATCTCTTCCAAATTTCTTCTTTGAGCAGAAAAAAGTTTTATGATAATCACGTCATTTTGGATTGTGAAAATTTGTCGATCACCGATTTTATCTGCAAATTTTTTTTCCTTCTAAATATGAAATAATGCATTAGGAGGTAATTCTATTTCATTTCTTCCCGAATTTTCAAATTTACTTCACTTCATATCTGTTGAATAAAATTCTCAAGAAAAATAAAATTACCTTCATTCTGATCTTTCATAGTAGTTATTTGCATTTGACTAGTTATGTCTGAAATTCATCAATGATGTTATTTAAGATTAATCGTGGCTGAATCTATCTATGAAGGGAAAGTTTTTTATACCTTCTAATTCTTTGTGGAACTTTCTTTGGCTAAGTACCCGTTTACGAAAAATCAGACCAGGACAATCGTTCATCCGATGCATGCAAGTAGATCTAGAAATAAATCAATTCATTAAAGGAATAATCAGGCCTAAATAAAAAAAAATATCTTCACTCACCATTAAGTTTTCTAACATGTTCTTGTACCCGATATAGAATTTGATCTTTTTATTAGAACTCATCTCGCAAATTTTTTTCGCTTGTTCAATTAATTTAGTAAATGAATCCAACATAAGTTCTTCAGATTCATGGATAAATTTGATTCGAATTCCTACATCAGTGTAAACAATTTTGCTTTCTAGCTCAAAAGAACCTTCTTTGAAAATAATTTTATCATAGGAACAGGTTCTTTTCTTTTAGTGCAACTGATAAAAGTGAGAAGGTAACCTGCCAATTCAACCATAATGTGTATATATTTTTTGTTGAGCTCATGAGAAAATATTTTGAAATCTTATCCATTTCGACCAACAACTTCTCGTGTCTAAGTTTTTTTTTTTAATATTCGCATTGGGGTTGTCAAAGAGGATATTTAATTTCTCATTTGATTCATCAAGTTTCCACAAATAAAAATTTTTCATTATTAACACAGACAAAGTTTTGTTTTTTCTCTTTAATAATTTCTTTGAGTCTGCTAACAGTCGCTTCAGTATCTAGTTTAACTGAGAAAACATTAGTAACATCTGGAATGTCACCGTGAACGAAGCAATTGAGCTCAATAGTAAACATGAATTAAACTATTATAAATAAAGAAACGTTAACTTTATTTTATCAAAATCACATGTTTAAATCACATATTATTTCGAAACCCGAATTATACAATTTGTAATTTTGTAATGATGGAAATAAACCCAATATTAATAATTAGAGGTATACCAGTAAACAAGAAGAAGAAAAATGAGAAAGATGCCGCTAATACAAAGAAGCTAAGATGATAAGATAAAGATGCCACTAATGCAAAGGAGCTAGAATGATAAGATAAAGCTTTATATTATTTATGTATCTTGGAAAGGTTAGCTCAATTTGTTCTAATATTACATACCATAAGTCCAATAAGAAAAAACCATGCGAAAACAAGGATTGTTGGGATTATACATGTTCCCGAAATAAAATGGATATTTTGACTTTTTGAGATTTTTGAGATATCTATTCTATGTATGAAAATAAAAAAGTACCCAGTCTAATATATTTTTAATGAAATTTAATTTCGGGTGCAAGTATGTAGGTGTATTTCAATCATGTGAAATTTTTGGGGGGTTGATTGTTTTGATGAAATATGAAATTGATTGAGCAGTATCATTTTCGTTAGTTTGGTTTTCCGAGTCCTCCAGTGTAGTTCTAGTATCGTCGATCACAATGGGGTTTGTAGTCTGATCTTACATAAAGATGGAATTATCAATATCAATAGGACTTGTTGCTTGATTCTCCTTAGTAATTTGCCCAGATGAAACGGAAGAGGCATCTTTCTCCATTAATTCTACCTCTAGCATATGTTCCAATTCGCCTTCATCGTCATCTATAGTTACATTAGATTGTTGAGAAGTCTTTTCTTTATAATGACTTTTAGCATGTGCAAATTCTTCTCTATTAATTTTGATATCTTTATTACAAATTGGACATGAAGAGCTTCGCATAATATGATTTTCAATGCATAGTCGGAAAACTACCTGTTGAAACACATCTGGGTTTTTATTCGGATACTCCGGATCCACCATGTTGATATTCACACTCAATTTGATAACTTTTAAGGAAAATTCATTTCGTTTCATATTTTTAATCTTTGCTTTTTTTTTTTTTTTTTTGTGCAAACATTTCAAGCGAACGATCAAAACCTTCACACAGATGAAAAGCAAAAATATCCTGCAAAAAAAAAACGAAATAGGATTTCATAACATTAGGAAATTGCAATTTTCGACATTGTTTAGCAAAATGGGAATAAGTGCATGCAATGTGATAACGGAAAACATGTGAAACATGTGATATCCTGATGAAAATAAATCTACTCGCTTTTTTTGAATTTCTAACCATATATATATATATAAGTGAGTATATTTTTTACGAATTATATTTCTTTTTTTGATTTACCATAATGCCAGTACCAACTGACCCTCAACATTTCTCTGTTATTACTTCACCTATTTCCACCCACCCTTTTCCTCTACTTACGGAACAGCATATATTGAATTGTGCATTTTCTTCTTGGTATAGTAATTTTAGGCAGGTGACTTTAAAATCCAAAATAATTAAACCTTTACCCGCAGAATTTATTGAATATTTACATGCAGATGGTGTGTTTCTTCCTGATCAGAAGTAGATATTTTCGTTTTATTATTTTTATGACGTTGTTATAATTAAAGATAATAAATTGTTATAAATAATTTATTTATATATTTTTAAATAATAAATGAATAAGTTATGGAAGAAATCGATATGCGGAGTACAGCGATGACTCTGACTCAGACGAGAATAACGAATCAGAAGTAGAGTTTAATGACGAAAATTACGAGGTTGGTTTTTCTTGAACAAATTATATTTTCTCTAATTTGATATCTTCATTTGATTGATATCTAATTTGATATCTTTATTTTAATAAAATTATCATTTATAAAAGCCATTGCCAAATTTTCCGGATTTAGAACAACAAATTTGGCAGATAATCGAAGAATTTGATGGTGCAGTATTTCCAAAACTTAATTGGAGCTCACCTAGGGTAATATATATATATATATATATTTGGTAATTGATAACATTTCTTAATTCTTTAAATTTAACAAAAAAATATATCTATTTATAAATTTTTCAGGATGCCACATGGATTTCTGCGACCAACACACTTAAATGCACTACACCATCAGATATTTTTCTATTACTTAAATCTTCGGATTTTATTGCTCACGATCTTGATCATGCATTTGATGAATGTGATCATGATGGTCAAGTAACAACGCGAAGACAAAGGCCTGATTCCTATGAACTAGTGTTAAGAAAGTGGTATGATGTGACTACTTCTTTGGAATTTCGATGCTTTGTGAAAAACGAAAACATTATTGGTAAAGAATTTTTAATTCAAATAAAAGCAAATGAATTATATTTATTATATTAATTATATTAATTATATTAATTATATTTATTATATTTATTATATTAATTATATTAATTATATATTTATTATATTTATTTAAATAGCCATATCACAGCGTGACGACAATTTTTATCACTTTTTGCTTGATATTGGAGAAGATTTAGAAGCAAAGATAATACAATTTTTTACCTCACATATACAAAACAAATTTTTAGACAGTGATTGTAAGCATTCGATATTATTCTAAATTTGTTGAAATTTATAGTTTTTTTTTTTTTTTTTTTTTTTTTTTTAATTCAATACTTGCAAATATAACCATTAATATATCATTCATTATTTTTATCATTACCAAAAGATGTTTTTGATGTTTACATAATGCGAAATAGAGAACGAGTTTGGTTAATTGATTTTAATCCTTTCGGATCGATGACAGATAGTCTTTTATTTACATGGGATGAAATATTGACAGGTTTTTTATATAATTTATTTATACTAATTTATTGTGTGATTTATTTTATAATTTATTATATTAATCATTTAATTTAAATTAGCGACTGAACGTCTACCATTTCGCATCATTACTTCGCAGACTGAAGCAAATCAATCCCATCATCAGCCCTTTGCAACTAATCGTTATCCACGTGAAGTTTTTGATTTTTCTCAAGGACAAACTGTTACGGAATTTGCTGAACGATTTCAACGCGAGTTGGCAATTACAGAAGAAGATAGTGAATAGGAAAGATATTTTCACGTGTAATTTATTATTATTATTTTTTATTATTTATTATTTATTATTTGTATAATATTGTTAAATTTAAATTTGTGTTATATAATATAATTTTTATGATAACTTCTAAAACTACAACTTGGTACAATTTTTTTTTTTACAATTTTTTACAATTTTTTACAATTTTTATCACATTCCAAATAGAACGGGTGTGAAAAGATGTGAAAAATGTGAAAAAATGAAAAAAAAAAATGAAGAAATGTGAAAGAAATAATTGAAATAAAAAAAATCGATTCCATCACGTATCACATGTACAAAGAGGAGTAAAATTAATATCCCAAATAAATAAATGTACACTAATATCAAAAAACAAAGCACCAGCACTACAAGAAAGATCATCAGATGGTTCACCATAATCAATATCTCTACAAATATAAGTTTCATCAATATTTTTAACCCATATTTCATGAGGATGATGTACAAATCCACTTTTGGATGGTGGAAGATGAGTAATCACATCATTTCGATGTGTTATTCTTGATACATGATGTTTAAGTGGAGTAGTTTGAAAAATTAATTCATTCATAATTATTTTTGCGTAAACTTCATTTCCAACGCGTGGTTCACCAATAGTTGTTAAATTAATATTGAAAGGAATTCCATTTATTCTTTCATCAAGTATTGGATCTAGAATATAACGTTTGATATCAATCGCTAGAAATGATGCCAAAGCTCCACCCTTTCATTTTTAAAATGTTTTTTAAACGATTTTGGTAACGAATTTGAATTAAATTGAATTGAATTGATTGAATAACGAGTAATGAAATTAAATGAAATTAAATGAAATTAAATGAAATTAAATGAAATTAAATGAAATTAAATGAAATTAAATGAAATTAAATGAAA
>CAJVPK010000736.1:0-22810 GCA_910592015.1 Diversispora eburnea | reverse complement strand
TTTTTTTTTTTTTTTTTTTTTTTTTTTTTTTTTTTTTTTTTTTTTTTTTTTTTTTTTTTTTTTTTTTTTAATTTATTCTTTAATATTCATTTTTAACATTTAATTTTCATTTTTCATTTTCATTTTTTTTTCTAGGCGTGGAATTGCATTTCCTCACTATTTCTACACATTTCTCCATCAATATATTGATTCTGTGACTGATCCACTTAATCAATCTCGTCCTAGACGTTATTCTTCGAGTAATGCTGCAAAATCGGATTTATCACAATGTCACAACACAATTGTAAATACTGACGCTGATGATAAAATAGAAAGAATTTATCATGAATTCGATAAAATCGCATTTTTCTTAGGATTTTATGGTGGTGAAAATGGTGATGGAAATAATAATGAAGATCATGATAAAATAGGAGAAAGTTCTGGTGCCATAGAACGTAATAAATTTATATATTCTTTAAGAAATTTTAGATTTGTTTTTTATAAATAATCATATTCTTATTAATATATTGACAATATTAACAAATATTTTATTTATTTATTTATTTCATATAGCTGCTTCCCCTCATTCTACGACGGTAATGCATTAATGTTATCAATTATGTTTATATAATATATAATATGTCATAATGTATATATATATATATATATTAATATTTCAAGTGTCTTTTTCAAAATGGCTAGTCAGCTTTAACAGTTAATCTTCATATACCAAATTATGATCCTATAAAATTTAATAATAATAATCGAGGAAAGAAAAATTCTGGTATGTATTAATATAATTTTAAAAAAAAAATATATAATAAATAATATTAATAATAATAGTTTTAAATTTTAATAACAATTAAACTAATTATAATCTCATGTGTTAATGAAAGATGACGGGGCACTAATATTCCTATCTTTATTATGTGCAACCGTTCGTAATACCGCTTATCCTTCATCAAAACTTCATGCTTTGGACATGTTACTTGCAATTGGTCAGCATTTGGAAGATGAATTTAAATTGGATCGTTTAGTTCCTTATTTAATAGCATTATTAGATGATGAAGTTGGTTTGGTTAGAGCAAGTACTGTGAAAACTTTGGCAAACCTGGTAATATTTGGATAGTTAAAATGTTTTATTCGTTTTTAATTTTAATTATAAAATTTTATAAATTAATAATTTTATTAAAATTTTTTTTTTTTATTAATTATACTTTAAGCTCTCATTGGTAGAAACTATAACTCCATTTAATGCTACCATCTTTCCTGAGTATATAATGCCTAAATTACGCAAATTTGCTACTGACCCAGAAATCCTTGTAAGAATGACTTATGCTCAATGTATTACTACATTTGCCGAGACAGCTTTACGATTCCTTGAATTGGCTCAAGTATGTTTTGTTATTAAATATGTGAATTATTAATATGAATTATTAATATGAATTATTAATACGAATTATAATATTTGAATTATTATTAATATGAATTATTAATCATATTTACTAAAATTCGAAATTCAAAATTAGCTTTTTAAACAAGAAAACTCTTTACATTCCACAGATAATGACGCAGAGATAGAAGGATCATATGAGGTAAACGACAATAACAATAAACCCAAATGATGATGTATAATAATAATTAATAATTATCATAACGTGAATTGTACATAACTGTAGGCGTCACATGATTCGACCCTACATGAACTTCAATCAATTATACAAGAACAAGTAACGACACTTTTGATCGATAGTGAAAGTGCAGTAAAACGTGCTTTACTTTCAAATATTACTAGTCTTTGTATTTTCTTTGGACGACAAAAAGCAAATGATGTATTGTTAAGTCATATGATAACTTATTTGAATGATCGAGATTGGATGTTAAGGAGGTAAAAAGAAATTTATTATTATTATTATTATTATTAACTTTAAAATATTAAATATTAAAATATTATTATGAATAGCGCATTTTTCGAAAGCATAATTGGCGTTGGTACTTTTGTTGGGGGTCTAAGTTTGGAAGAATATATATTGCCTTTAATGATTCAGTCACTTTCCGGTATTTATGTTAAATTATTATTATTATTATTATCATCATCATCATTATTAGTCATAACTTTTTATTTAAATTAGATTCTGAAGAATTTGTCGTAGAAAAAGTTCTTAATTCTTTAACAAGTCTGGCTGAATTAGGATTATTCCAGAAATTGAGATTATGGGAATTGATTGCAATTGTAGCTTCATTAATGTGTCATCCTGGAATATGGATACGTTATGGTGGGCTAAATTATTAAAATTATTAAATTTATCTTTTTTAATCACATTTAATTTTGATCCAAGTAATACTTATTATTATGTATATTATTTACGAAAATTGTTATATAAAAAAGGTGCTATCGCATTCATTGCTTCTGCTGCGAAACTTTTACCAACAACTGATGTATGGTGTATTATTTACCCTATAATAAGACCATTTTTACAAGCTGATATTGCTGAAATCACCGAGATTCATCTATTAGAGAATGTTAAAGATCCGGTGATTATATTTATTTATATCTATATTTCTATTTATTTTTTTTGGGGGGGAGTATTTAATAATAATAATAATTTCCTTTTCATAGATTCCAAGAGTTGTATATGATGCGGCCGTCAGTTGGGCAGGAAAATCTAATAAAACATTATTTTGGAAACCAGCTAAAGAACGTAAAGCAAATAAAACTGCTTCAGCCACAGTATCCGGTAATGCTAGTATAACTAATTTATTATCACGAAGAACTTCGACGTTAGCCGTAAATGCTGATAAAATTGTTAAGTCGGAAGAGTAAGTTTTTTTTTATTTTTTCATAAATAAAAAAAAACAAATTTATTAATTATTTCAATTATTAATTTTTGTTTTTTTTTATTATTATTATTTCATTTACATTCAGAGATGAACAACATTTGGAAAAAATTAGAAAACTTGGGATGTCTCGTGAGGATGAGGAAAAAATTGCTGCAATGAGAGATTATGTTTACAAGTTATCGATTTCAAGACTTAAGTAAGTTATAATCTTTTGATAATTAAAAATTGTAGTTATTTAATAATAATGATAATAATAATAATAATAATAATTATAATTATTATTATTATTTTAAAGTACTCGCGCAAAAACTGATGAAAATCTCAAATTAGAGGTAAATTTGAATATAATTAAAATTATAAATAATATTAGGACAGGAGATATATCTATTTTATAAATACTGTCTAATCCTAAAAAATAACCCTAAATAGTCAATAAATTTAGAATTATACAATAATTAAAATTATTAATATAATATTAATTAATTATTATTAACAGGATGGAAATATGACGTTGAAAAATTTGGGAATAACTCCCCACAATGTATTTGTAATACCTACGAACGCCGAAGGAAATGCAATTGGTACTAATTACATTCTTCCAAAAACGGTTGGTAATTTTTAATAAATATTCGATTTTTGGATTTTTTGTACCTTACAAATTTAATTTTTTATTTTTTCAAATTATATTAATTACAGAATGTCGTCTGGACACCAAGGTAATTTATGTTATGAATCATTCATTTTTGATATTTTGATTAATTTATCAGTTATTTATTTTTATTATTATTATTATTATTTTTTTCGTTTTAGTAATTTATATCGTATTTCTAGTGCAAAAGGTAGCAAAGTTTCATTATCTGAGCCTTCATCAGCATCTCGTGTTTCTAGTGAAAGCAATTTACAAAATCTTCGAGCAGAAGATCAAGCTCGTTTAATATCTACTAGTTTAAGAGAAGCTCGAATTAATTTAGTTAACAAGCCATCATCATCTTCACTTTCATCATCTTCATCTACTATCAATAATACCAAAGATACAAAAGATAATGAAATAAAATCAACATCAACAACGACAACAACAACAACAACAGAAACACCAAAAACATTACCAAAATCACCAACGACAATTAATAGAAAACATGTTCCTGCACCAATTGCAATTAACGTTACAAACAAGTCAGCCATAGCTCCACCTTTTCGAGAAAGACATATGTCATTAGTTGGTAGATCAGCGGATAGTCCTAAAGCAGCACCCGCTACTAGTACAAATATAACAACAGTTGTAGGTACTATGGAAATACCTCTTCCTGCTGTTTCTTCTGCTCGAACACTTGAAACAAACACAAATGGTAAAACAATTATTAATAATGAATCTGAAATATCAAGAAGAAATCTTAGTGCATTCGTATCTAATACATATGGTTGGTATTTTATTTTAATTTTTTGATGATTTTGGAATTTTCAATTATTTTTTTTCAATGTTTTGCTTTATTATTAATTTTATCGTTTCTTTTCTTTGATTTAATTTGTTTGTTTATTTTAGAGGGTAACGATCGCAATATTAAAAACTTGTTGGATAATTTATATCTTGAGGCATTCCCCGAACCAATGCCAGGTAATAACGATAAGACCAAACTTCAATATTTTATTATATTATTGTAAAATAATATATTTATAATATATTATTATTTTATAGAATTTGGTCCAAAAGTTGCAAAAGCTGTGGTTCCACGTCCAGGACGTAACGCAAAAGGAGCGAACACGATTAAAACTATTTCTAATTGGAGACCTGAAGGTTTATATTCTTTTTATTTCTTATGTGTTCATTTAAGGTTCAACTAGTGTTCCCGATAATTATTCAATTGTAAATTATACTTAATATACTTATCGATATTCAATATATTAATAGGTACATTGGTTGCACATTTGACAGAGCACAAAGCAGCTGTCAATCAAATTTGTGTTTCTCCAGATCATAATTTCTTTGCAACTTGTTCGGATGATGGAACAATTAAAATATGGGATTGTTCAAGATTTGTAAAGAATTTCAATTGTCGATCAAGAATAACTTATAGTCAACAAGGTATGTAATTAATATTAACAATCAATCAATCAATCTATTTTATAATTAAAAAAAAATGTTCTTTTAAATATATATTTTTTTTTCACTATTATAAAATATATTTCTTTATATAGAGGGAAAAATTAAATGCATGACATTTATTGATAGTACGCATAGTATTGCAACCGCATCAGATAATGGAAGTATTCATGTATTCAGAATTGATTATTCAGCTGGAGTTAATTCACCAAAATATGGTAAACCTGTAATAGTACGAGAGACATATTTAGATAATGAATATGCAGTAGTAATGGAGCATTACGATACTGGTTTGGATTATTTCAAATTTTTTATTTTTTATTTTATTTATTCATTCAATATTTATTAATTAATTAATTAATTAATTTTAGGTACCGAATCAATTTTACTTTACGCAACATCTAAAGGTAATATATGTGGATTAGATTTACGATCGATGCAAGTGGTATGGAAATTTACCAATCCAAGAAGTCACGGAGTAATAACAGCCATGGTAACGGATAAAAAATATAGATGGTTACTTATTGGTACATCTCGGGGGATCCTCACACTTTGGGATCTTCGATTTGGAATTCAAATAAGATCCTGGGTTCATCATACAAAAAGTCGAATTATTAAACTTTTATTACATCCACAAGCTGGATCTAGTAAGCAAAAATGGTGGGTAATTGTTGCAGCAGGAAAGAATGAAGTATCAATTTGGGATATAGAAAAAATTGAATGTAAAGAAGTTTATACTATAAAAAATGGGGATGAAAAATTTGGAGGAATTTCTACGGATACTTTTAAGGTAAATAATTGTATATATTTTGATTTTTTGTTTAATTTTGTAAAAAAATATTATAACAAATCTATTAATAATAATATTAATTATATATTATAGGCAACTGACCCACCTGGATCAGGTGAAATACTAAGGAGTACATTTACAGCTCATGAAAGTAGTTTCTCGTCAGATAATTCAATTCGTGCAGTTCTTTATTCACCTGAATGTAATTATATGATTACCGGTGGATCTGATCGTAATATTAGATTTTGGGATAATAATCATATAGAAGATTCTTATATAATTGTTGATTCTGATATGGAAGAAAATAAACCTGTGTATAGGTAAAAATTTTTTTAATAAATGATTTTGATCTATCAAATAAAAAACACTAATAAATTTTTAATTTTATAGTACGACACAATTTGATGGGGTAAATATTCATTGTGAATCACGCCCTTCATATCGTAGTAATAATTCAAATTCGCCTTCTTCTTCACAAATAAATAATTATAATTCTAGTGGTGGTAGTGGTAGTAGTAGTAGTAATAGTAAAGGTAAACGTTCATCGACATCAAAACATGGTAAACAAATTAATGGTAAAAATCAATTAATTTTTACCCAACAACAACAATTACTTGTAAATCATTTAGATTGTATAACAGATTTAAAGATTACAGAAATACCTAATCCAATGTTAATTAGTGCAGATAGAGATGGGGTTGTTAAAATCTTCTTGTAATTAGATGTATACTTATTATGTATTATTATATATTCATATTTTTTCTTTTTTATAGCATTAATTTAAATAAATAAATAAATAGGATAAATAAAAATGAAAGTTATAAAATTTATGGAATTGTGATTTATTTATTTATTTATTAATTTATTAATTAATTTGTTTATATTTTATATTTGCATTTGAAAGTATGTGTGTAGATCTATACATGTTTAAATATTTGTTTTTTTTTTAAAAAAAAAAAAAAAAATCTAAAGGATAAATTTCTATACTGTATTTATCACCAAAGGTTATTCATTAATTTTAAACTAGCCTCATAACCTAAGAATGCACCTGCATTTGCTGGAAATGCTCTCAAAAACGCGGGTCCAATACCTTTAAATAATGCTTTAGGTCCTTCACTTCTGAGTGTCTTTCGTAAACAATCCATGAATCCACTATATGTACCAACTGGTGCAGATTGTATACGTGATTTAATTACATCTGGAGGAATTGCAATTGTCCACATTGCAACACCTGCCATACCTAAATAATAAAATAAAGGTTTAATAATTATTATTAATTAAGTTTAAGTAAATTCAAAATTAAATTATTTTTTGTAATAAAAGTTACCTCCTGCAAATAAAACTGATAAAGGATTCAAAGAATCAGGTGAAGCGCCAGGTGGAGTTAAAAGTCTTTTAGTAAATTCATAAGCCCAAAAATAAGCTGCCGAACCTGGCGCATCACGAATGAACGTTGCTCCTACTCCTCGATAAATACTACCTATACCACCTTCTTTATGTAATTTACGAATTACATCAATAGGTCCTTTATATTTGGTTGCTCCTTCACCTCCTTGTCCTTGAATTTGTAATAAAACTTTTATTCTTTCCACTGGTGACATAAATAATGTTGTTGGACCTGCCGAAATAAACCCTGCCACTGCATATTCGGTTAAACTAAGATCTTGTGATTTACGATTAGGCGTTGCGAAATATATAATCTTTTTACCAAGATTATAAGCCTATAATTAAAATAAAAAATAAAAAAATAATTTAATAATTAATAAAATAAAAGATAATTAAAAATTACCATATATTTCAATGTAGTCATAAAGAAAGAATATACATACCCAAAAACTCACTGCAAAAATTGGAGTAACACCTGCTAATGGAGGTCCCATTCCCCTATACAATCTATAAATGATAAGATTGAAGAATGTTATTAAATAAATTCTTTCATGTAATTAAAATTAATAAAATTAATAGAAAAATAATAATTAATAGTGAAATGTTTACCCAGTAAATCCATCTGTTGCAATTGCTTTTTTTGCGACATCAAGCATACCTTTATATTGACCACTTTCAGCTGTTTGTAAACGTACCTAAAATGTTATAAAATATAATTAGATGTAAAATTTTTTTTTTTTTTTTTTACTTATCTTTTTTGATGATGAAACATTACCTTGATCAAATCAAATGGATGCCCTTAAAGAATTGAAGAAATCAAAGAAATGGTTGATTAAAAATAAATTATATATATATAAATCAAATATCGATAACTCGATAACTCAAAAAATTATTCAATTAACTTTAATATTGAAAAATTCACCAACAAGCACACACGTCATCCCTCCAAACCCTCCAGCCAGAAAAGACTTTAAACCACTAACGCTTTTCTTCTGTTGTACTGGGTCAACTTTAACAGAAGTGGTGGTGGTGGTGGTGGTAGTAGTAACGGCTTGAGCACCTTCAGTTGCCATATTTTATAAAGTTGCTATTTGTACAAAAGTCGCTTAGTTTTTTTAGTTATTCTCTTAGTTATTCACTTAGTTTTTCACTTATTTTGTACTCTTGGTAAAATAATAACTTCAAAACGAAGCAATTAAAACAAAATGAGGTGCGATCTTTTATATTGTTTTTTTTTAGATGAGATAGATGATCAAATTTTTATTTTATTGGATGACTGCCTTCCTTTCTAAGCGATTATTGTAATCTAGTATAACATTTCAATCACAGATATACGCTATTCTCCTTTTACCAACTGTTGAGAGGTTGAGAGATTAAATTAAATACATTAAATGCTAAATTCTTGTACAGTAAAATGGACATTAGCGCAATTCGATTTCTTATCTATCCCGATTATATTTTAGCCTCTCGTCCAAAGGGTTATCACTTAATTATGGAAAAAAAAATTAAACAAATTGTATACAAGTTTAAATTATTCTTTTAACTAAAAATAATATTATAAATTAACTTTCTAAAACGAAATAATGTTATTTATACTTTTATTCCCTTTTCATAATCCAAACTTTATTCTCTATAAAGCTTGAATAAACAACTAGTACAAAGTATAATTATTTTGAAATAAAGAATAACGAAACTAATAACTCCTTTTCCACTTTCTAAAACTTGAATACTTACAATTTTGGATTCTTTCTTGACTTGCTTTATGAAGTTTCGCCTACAAATTAGTTACGTTTATCCATTTATGCGTGCGTTTAAAAATATAAAAATTAGAAAAAATAAAAAAGAATTCGTAAAAAAAAAAACTTTTTGATTCGGATCCGCGTAACATTTTGATCATAGAATTGCTACGAGCTAAGAAAACAAAAAAATTAACCACATGGTAATTTTGATAATATGCTTAAGTTATGCGTTTCCGGCTCCCGTTGCTACAATATAATGGTAGTGCAGAACAAAAAAAAAGAGAAATAAACCAAATAACTTGCTTTGTAAAATATGGCGAAGAGAGGATAAAGAAAAAATTTTTTAATATTACTATTATAAAGATAATTATCTCAATTATTTTTTTTAAATAAAGTAATATAATATAATTAGTATTCCCATTTCGAAGACTCAAATAAATCTGACCTGTTGCGACATCTAATATAAATTATTTATTATAATATTCGTAAAAAACTCGAGAACGATCGATCAGTCCGTTCATATTGTAAACTAACTTTATTTCATTGTTTCTGGACAAATTAATATGGTGTAAATCGATGATTTTAGATTTTGCAAATCCCCTTGATATTCAAAACTAAAGAGAAAATCTTCATTCCAAATTTAAAATAGCATTCAACACACTACCTTCCAAATTGGACAGTTCATGTAACTTTTAAAAACTTCCAAAATAAATAAAAAGAAAATGACACTTTGATTTATTTATATTAGGGAATTATTTATTTTTTTTTTTCGAAATATCAAAAAATGTTTACAAAATTTTCCACTTTTGTAATTAAACCTCAGCATTTAATTAATAATAAAAATTTAAATTTAAATTTTAAATTGATTTCAAATAATAAAATAGTTTCAAATTTGTTAATGTCAAGATGCTTTGGTATATCTAGTATTCAATATCAAATTCATAAATTTTCTTTCATCACATCATTATTAATTCTTGCACAAAAGAGACAAAAGAAGGATAAAATTGACATATTTAAAGTTTCCAGAATTCATTTGCAAAGATATTCAGAGGTAATAATATCTTTTTATTATAATTATTTTCATATAATTTTAATTATATGTTTTTTTTTAGGTATCAAATATTATACAAAAAATTCCTAAAATTTATACAACTGAATCTAAAGTAAAGATTGATTGGCAAGATAATCAGACAAGTAAATTGTAAATGCTTTCTTTTTATATTTTTTCTTTATTCATTATCATTTATTATTTATATTTATTGTTCATTATTCATTATTTACTTTTTCATTTTTTATTTTTAAAGTCATAATTTGTGGTTAAGGGATCATTGTAAATGTTCAGAATGTTATCATCAAATTACAAAACAAAGACTTTTAGATACATTTTCGGTATTTCCACATTTTAATTTTTACCTAATTTACTTTGAAGAAGAAAATGGTAATTTCCCTTTCTTTCTATAATATTTATGAAAAATATGTAAATTAGATTCCAGAAGATATCAAACCATTATCCATATCACCTGAATTTAATGGAGTTGAAATTATTTGTAAGTTTAATAATAATATTATTATTAATATCAATTTCATTAATTTATCAAATAAATTTACAATTGAATTATTATTAGGGAATGATAATGATGAGCACAAAAGTTTTTTTAAATGGAGTTGGTTAAGAAGACATTCTTATGATCCAAAATTCATTAATTCACAACAAATTTTAAATAAGTATGAATAGAAGAAATAATATTATTTTGTTTTTTATTTTTAAATTTAATATATTTATTTATTCATCTTTTGAATTTCAGTAAAAAAACTTTATGGAATGCTGCTAAAATTAAGGATAATCTACCAATTGTACAATACCATAAAGTAAAATCAATCATTATTTAAAAAAATAAATTATCTAGTAATCAAATCAAAATTTTATATTTTTAATTAATATTCTTTGTTATTTTATAGGTAATGCAAAACAAAGAAGATTTAGCAATTTGGTTAAAAAATATTGTATGTATATTTTAAAGAAACATTATTTTTTTATTACATCATTTAACCCTGTCTATAACCTCCTTTTTATATGACTTTATTTTTATAGTTACATTTCTCTATATTTACAATGTTCCTTTATTAGATCCAAAAAAAGTACATAATTATTAGAGGTTGATTATAAAATAAGCAATCTATAAGCAATATTTATGTAATATATTAAACTTAAGAATTATATTTTTTAATAATAGGATGAATTTGGATTTTGTTTTATAGACAATGTTCCCCCTACAATTAAAGAAACAGAAGAGTTAGCAAAGAGGATTTGTTTCATTCGGGAATCCCATTATGGTTTTTAAAATAATTTCTATTTTGCTTTCATAATTTTTTATTTTTAAAATTTAAAATTTAAAATTTAAAATTTCATTTTTATATAGGAAAATTTTGGGATTTTACTGCTAATATGGAACATGGAGATACTGCTTATACCACTTTAGCTCTAAAAGCTCATACCGATAACACATATTTCACAGATCCATCTGGGTAAGTTTACAATATATTATTATTATTATTATTATTATTATTATTATTATTATTATTATTATTATTATTATTATTATTATTATTCATATTTATTTATTTTTAATTTACATTTCCTTTGAATTAGCCTTCAAATGTTTCATTTAATTGAATTTGAAGGTGAAGGTGGTGAATCATTATTAGTAGATGGTTTTTGGATGGCTAATCAATTAAAAACAAAATATCCTAATTCTTATCAAACACTTTCAACAATTCCTATTCCTTCTCATTCAGCTGGTGATTCGAATGTATTAATTCAACCAACTCCTTTTGCTTATCCAATTCTTAATCTTGATCCCTTAACCAATACATTATATCAAATTCGTTATAATAATGATGATCGATCTACCATGAGTCATTTATCTTCTAATCAAATTTCCGAATTTTATGATGCATTAAGAAAATGGAATGAATTATTAAGTAATAAGGAAAATGAATTTTGGTTTCCATTATATCCCGGAAGAGTATTAATATTTGATAATTGGAGAATTTTACATGGGAGAGCAAGTTTTGTTGGACATCGAAGATTAATTGGGGCATATTTAAATTGGGATGATTACAGAAGCAAATTTAAAGTTTTAAATTTAAGCAATGAAGAAATATTGGAAAGTTTATAACAAATTTTTATTATTTAATCTATTAATTTATTCATTTATATAATTAAAATGTTCAATTACCATTCTATATAAAATTTTATTATAAAAAAAAAAAATTTTTTTAATGAATACACTAATAAAAAAAAAATTAAATTACAATATAAAATTCCCACTGCCCCCGTTTGTACCTTATTATCATAAGTAATAAATAACTTTAGAAGAATATATTTATAAATCACTATCTCTACTTTTCCCCAACTCTAAAAACGAGACTGAACCTCGTTTTTTATTCATCGGTGATCTCAAATTTCTATTTTCTTCAGGTGAATCATTATTATTGTTGTTTGTTAATTCTATTAAACTAGAAGCATTGTAAATTCTAATACTTTCTTCTTCAGCTTCTCTTCTTGCAATATATTTCAATACATCTTTTACTGTAATGAGACCAACCAATTTACCAGTATGTTCGATAAGTATAACTCGAGGACTAAAATGTACATCAAAAAAAATATACATATATATTAATATTTAAGAATGAATATTTAATAATAATAATAATAATAATAATAATAATAATAATAAATCAATATAATAACTATTATTATTTACCCCATTTTCTTAAACAAATCCATGACTGTTTCAAGTGGTAAACGTGGATTCACAGTTATTGGTGTCTTAAAAAATATATATAATTTTAAATGTAATAATTTGTCCCAGTACAAAAATTATAATAATATATCATAGATATAAAGTTTACCTGATCAATAAATGGAGCAAAATCTATAAAACTAGATGAACTTTCTTCATTACTATCATCAGAAAAAGAATTATCATCAGGGTTGAAAAAACAATGTGCCGCGCTAGAAACTCCACGAACTCTTTTCGCTTTGTCTATTTAAAATAATTTTTTAATAAAAATATAAATTAATGAATATATATATATATGCACGACATACACAACAAATATAGATTCTTAATAATAATAATTAACCAATTGCAAATTTTAATTCCGTGCGTCCAATATATCCTAATAAAGTCATACTTTTCTTATCAGTAACCACTGGAAATCCCTGGAAATTCGATTCCAATAATACTTGATCTTGAAGATACAGATACATTAAAATTAGATTAGTATTAGAAATCAAGGAAATCAATTAAAATAGTCAAAATTAAGTAAAGAATACAATTCATTTACCAATTTCATCTAATCTTAATCCTGAAGCAGTCATAACAGTAAGATCTTTTCTCATTACAGTGGCCACTAAAAATTGAATTTTAATTAATATCTTAATTATTTATAAGAATATTTACAACATTTATTTATATATAAAGAATATTAATAATATTTAATAATATTAATTACCTGGTACTCCAAATGTATATTCTTCCTTATCTAAAAATGGAAATCCATTCAAACGAATCATTTGGTCCGAAGTATATTTCAATTAAGAATAAATACATAAAAAATCTAATAATAATAATAACAATAATAATGAAAGTAAAATAAATTATGAAACAAGGATATATTCCACCCTTTCCAAAAAGATCTCCCACAGTCTTTGTAACCATCAAAGTTATCTGTGATCAATAAATATTGAAAAAATTAACTGTTAATATTTAATAAAATCAGAAAAATCTGCAAAATAAATTAATTAAACCTTTCTTACCATAGTTGGTAATATATATGTTAAAGCTCCTGTAAGTTCAAACATTATAACAACTACACAAACTACAAATAAAAATTATAACAAAAATTACAACATAAATATTTTTGTTATTATTTTCTTATAATTAATTTAATTTAACTTTGCGTAAGCTTTATTAAACATCATCAAAGATAAATTACCTGTTAAATGCATAATACCACTAATTTTTAAGAAAAGAAAATATTGAAATGAGATTTTATAAAATATAAAATTCAAAAAAGAAAGTAATGAATATAAGTACCTTAAAGCAGCAGCAGCACCTAAGAATGCATACATTCCAGGAGTAACACACTATTAAAAAATATATATATATATATTAAACATTTTGAAAAAGAAAGAAATCTGATTTAGAAAATATATATATACAATAATTTTTAACTTACAGACACATCTGGTTTACAACTTGAAAACATTGGAAAATCGGGGTACGCACTAAAAAATAATTATATATATAAAGGGAATTAAATGTTATATCTATAAAAAAAAATATTCATGAAAGTATTCACAAAAATATAGACTCACTCATGAAGAGACTTTGCACAGAGTCCAAGAAATCTCCCAAATGTAGCCCCTACAACCATTGATGGGATAAAAATTCCTGCAGGAACCTATATATATAATACATAAATATTAAATATATAAATATTAAATATATAATATAAGAATAAATTGATAAAAAATTATGCATGAAATAAAATATTTGTTATAAATACCTTTGCACCATAAGATATTATAACAAAACCAGTCCTAAGAATGGTTGCTGCTAATAATAAAAAAACCATCCTTACATATTGTGAACTTCCTGGATTTTCTGAATATCTAGAATTTACAATATATATATATATTTTTTATAAGCTATATGAATATTATGATTAAACAAATTAAAAGTAAAGTATGAAGTTTGTTGAAATAATTATTACTTGCATAAACTCTCATAATCATAAGTTTTCTTTCCTTCACATTCTTCAAAAAGAACTCCCAAAATTTCAGTCATATCCAATTTCATAAATATATTAAAATATCCAATTAATGCAGTGAAAAATGCAAGTGCTATGGCTTCATGTACTCCATAATCTTTTAAATATTTCTTTCGATAAGATTGAACTTTAAGATTATATTTTATCACTAATGCGCCATATAATCCCTATAAATCATAATTATAATAATAATAATAATTGGTAAAAGGTTAAAATAATAATAATTGATAAAAAAATATTAAAGGAAATTAATAATAAAAAATTTTTAATTTAAGATAAAAAATAATTACGCCGAATACTCCCAATATACAGAAAAATATTATTTCAAAAAAGTGCCATTCTCTATCATAAGTAACTTGAAACATTACAAGTTTTCCTGTTCGAAAAGGATTCATTCCCTTTAAAATTTAAAGTCAGTAATTCCAAATTATAATAAACAAATGTTAAAACAATGTAAGGAAAAATAAAAATAAAAATAATACCTGTAATACGACAGTAGCTACTAAAGCGCAAAAGAAGCTCCGCCACATAGTTTTCATTGGAAAATTGTAACTCATTTCCTGAATAATTTTTATTTACTTAATTTAATTTATTGATTTATTGCGAGAATAATAATAATAATAATAATAATAATGAATTTAAAAGAAACTATTTACTTCAAAAGAAAAAAGAACTCCTCCAATGGGAGAACCAAATGCGACGGCTACACCCGCTGCACATGAAGCGGAGAGAATTTCACGCATTTTTGCTGCAACATGAAAAATACATAAATATTCAAACGAATATTAAATATTGTTTAAAATCATTTAATTTGAATTCATAAAAATATATAAAAATGGGAACCTTTATTCCTCGTATATTTTCCGAATAATCTCGATACGACATTTCCTACACAAGCTGCCGTATGTACAGAGGGACCTTCCTTTCCTACACTTAATCCGGAAGCGATAGCTAACGGCTAAAAATAAACATTTATTTTCTCATTTAATTAATATCGGTTAATAAATAAATTAACAGATCGATTAACAAATAAAAATAAATAAATAAATTCACTTACCAAACAAACGCTTTTAAATAGCAATGTACGCCCTCCCAAGAAACCTTTCATCACAAATCCAGCCAAAATACATTTAATTTCTGAAATACCAGAACCTGCAGCATACGGAGCATAAGATCGTATCATATAGGCACATATTGTTGCAAATAAAGTCTATAATAAAAAAAAAAAATTTAAGAATTAAAAGAATTAAAAAGATATTATTATTTTATAAGAATAATAAATTAAAATTTTTTTTCATATAAAAACTTACCGAGAACACTACATAACAAAACCATCTTATTACATAATGACTTGACCAATCAATCCATTCTTCACAGGAACCATCTTTAAAATATTTAAAATATTTAAAAATATTTAATAATCCAAAATATATATATATATATTAAATAGATAATTATTATTATTTTTTTACCTTGTTCCTCAATCTCCCAACAACAAAATTTTTGGTTTAACCACCAAGAATTCTTACAATAACCAAATTTTATATCAGAAACCCATTCCGTTGTAATATCAATCAATGCTGCACTAAGACCAATAATTGCACCAACTATTGATACTACAATCCAGGCTTGACCTGCTTCATAAGATAACAATAACCAAGTACTCCATGAAGATCTATTTTCAATTGCTGCACTTCGCAGTGCATTCATTCTTGATCTTTCATGTATAGCATCTTGAACCCAATCTATAAATATAAAAAATGATCGAAAGAAATAATCGAAATAATCGAGATTTACAAAAAAAAAATTAGTAATAAATAAATAAAAAAAATAATTGATGATTTTAATTATGATAAACCTGATATTACACACCGATTGTAGTAAAATCTTCATATCTTTTTATTTCTTCTAAAGCTTTATCATATGGTTTAAAATTATTTTTTGAATTTAGAGCGTTTCGAGGAGTTATCGGTACACGAGATCCGGTACGGTTTTGTCTTGAGACATTACGTGGCTGCCGTATTGGCATATAAGAATTTTGAAAAGAATTCAAATAACTATCACAATGAATAAAATCATAAATATACGAAATTAATTAATTAATTAATAATAACAATAAAATTATAATAGAAAATAATGAATTAATAAAAATAATTTACTTTATTACTCTTGAATATAAACTTCCATTATCTCTTACTGCCATTCTATTCTCTATCTAAATAATGAAAATAATAAAACTGGTGATCCTGGCCAACACTATTGTGATATTATATTAACAAGTTTTATTTTCTGGATTAGGAAATGTATGCTCGTGTGACTAAAATATGTTTGTTATTTATTGTAAAAGGAAATAACAATCATAATTTAATTCTATATTATTCCTTGCCCAAATAATTACAATGGTGGTTATTTTTAAATGTCGATTACGTAGATTTTAAATTATGTTGGCGGATTAGTTTTATTGATTTTAAATAATTAATAAGATAATAAATATTTCTAACGATTATTTATTACATAAAAAAAAGGAAACAAAAAGTCATTAGAAGAAAGATAAAGTTGCATCTAAATTTTCCTAATTTTTTCACATTACCATTCTAAGTTTTTTTTTTTTTTTTTATCATAAAAATTTTAATACATTAACTATCTAATAAAGTAAGTATAATATTAAAGTATATTATTAGACCACTCCTCTTTTTCTCCTGAATTATACTGAAATGATGCAAAAAATCATTAAAATTGAGGAATATATATATTTTTCAACCTGTAATACTCACTTTTATTAATAGTTCAGATCCAATTCTTTCAGCATTGAATGCATTATGAATTTCTTCCCGTACGTTAAGCTTGCCAAGTTCTTTAACAGGAAATTTTGTTCGATTTTATCACGAATCTTTAAAACAAAACCAAAATTATTTTATTTTCATTATTTTTTTTTAGTACCATTATATACCCTATTAGAGATTCTCTTGGTCAACTTTAATTTCAATATAGATAACAATGCACATAACATTCTTCGATAATAAAGCTACCACAATAATGATTTTTGTTTTGCATTAAGAGGCACATGATTTTTTACAGCTTTAAATCCCGTGTTGATAAAGAAATTCTGTTAATGACAAGTGAAACGTGTATTAATAGTATTGAGATGAATTTGCATCTCTCATATAATCATAATAGTCGGGAGACACAGAGATTCTTCACATTTCTCTTGTTCAATGTAGATAACAATGCACATGATAAAAGAAGAATAAATTCCATTTTTTTGTGAATTTTAATAACTTTTATAACTTCTTAAACATAAAATGAAATACAAATAAATATTATTAATATGCGTTGGTTTTGATATTCGTAGTTAATCTTATGGTTAGAAAACTTTTTTGATTTTGCGCATAATAACTATTCTTTTTACTTGTAAACAATGTATTTTAAAAATTTTAAAATTTGGGGCTTGTTGGTTTTCTTCCAATTTCTCCTAATCTCTCTGTCATCTTTCCGTCAGAGATGAATTTAAGATTATGAAAAATGTAATTTTGGTTATTGGAGACAATGAAAATGACAAATGATAAAGGTTTATAACGATTGATTTTTTTTGAAGGCTTTTTTTATATTCTTATACGTACGAACAATATCCTAAATTTAAGCCAATGACAAATAATTAACAAATATTTTGATAATGATAAGCAAATGCTATTATGTCTAAACATCTTGATGAGCGAATCTTTAACTTATGGCAAAAATTCTATAAAAACCTATTTTCACTTTAGTTTTCACATCTTTTTTAAAAAAAATAATTTAATTTCTTTCAATATTACAAAAAATGAAATTCTCAGTAGTTGCCGTTTTTCTATCTTTATTTCTATCTTTATTGGCAGCAACATCGTTTACTGGTAATTTTTTATTATTAAATTTTTTTTCATCTTAGAAATCTTTTTAATTTATAATTTTGACTCTATAGATGCCAACCAAGAGAAACGTGATGCAAAACCTTATTACTACTATAAACGTGATGCCGAACCATACTACAAGAGACAAGATTTTAACAAGCGTTGCGGTTGGGTTTACGTCTGTGAGGGTAGTTATTGCAGTTGGACTTGGACGTGTTAATTTTGATATTCAATCTAAAGATCTGATTTCTAATGTAGATAAACATTATATACCTATGTACATAAAACCATGTAAATAAATAATAAGGATATATAATTTAAGGATCACGAATAACGTTACATGTATTTTTTAATGTTATTTTAATGTAACGAAAAAATTTTCTATTATTTTCTTCGATATCTTTAATAGAGATGAAATTATATATTGTATTTTAATTTACATAATTCATATTGATGCGTCAACTGATCGTTGTCCACATGGTTATATTCGACAAAAGAAAACTTGTACTGGAGTTGCATAGGAGTGAGAGTGTCGTACATTGATCTATATCGGGTATGAAAAATCTTGATCGAACCATGATGCATATGTAACCGAGCACGAAAAAAAATAACACATGATACAAGTTATGTATATATTAGCATTTCTAGCTTTACTAATTATTTATCGCAATAGATTTCACGAATTCGTGTGATACGGAGCTAGTGTCTCTGACACATATTTTTTAGCTAGATTCGGTAATGCATTTGTTGTATCTTTAGCAGTAATTATATCACTAATTGTTTCGGGTGATAAACATTTATATACGGAGAAAAAATAAGTTAAGGAACATTTTTTTATTTCGTGTTAATAATTGAGTGTTAATCTGACGTGAAGCCCCAAGGGAGCAAAACGATTTATCGTTATATGCATTGTAAATTATGATCCCGATTTCGGGTTTATATGCGAAAGTATTTTATTGTTAAAATGCGCAGATTAGATGACTAGAATTTTTATAAGTTTTTTTTTTTCGCTACTTAAATCGTAATAACCTGCATATGATAATAGAACGCATTGGAAATTTCATTAAATACAATGCAATTCAATGTTGAATTCCAAGTTACGACTACATCTAGGGTTTAGAAATTACATTAAGCACAATGTTGAAACCAATTTTCCAACCACATTTAAGGACTAGGTATTCATTCCAGTCCATTCTATAATAAACCGGAATGCTATTCACATCCTGCAAATGGATGGTATATGGGGCTCTGGTAGATACTTCAGGTGTTTGAGTTGCAGGTGTGGTAACTATCCCGGAATTTGGGTTCTGGGGAAAAGGATTGCCTGCAACTGGGATAGCGATTTCAACATATTCGATATTGATTAAGTTGTGTTGCTGAATTAAGTCAATTTTGATAACGCATGACTACGATCGGGATCTTTGTTATAGAAAACCTAAATGGGTCGGATCTGATAAGCAAGCTGTACATTTTTTTTTCAAAAAAATTTAATACAATTACCTCTATCCATACGTTTGAAGGTGGGCACAAGCTAGCAGTGGGTCTTGACCGTTGTACAAATGTTGGATCCCAAAACCAAATGCCAACGTCTGGTCGAAAATTATTACCTCCTACCACACATATTACATTAATCTCTGCACCCCAATTTGGATTATGAATCTCGGCTGAATTTGCTAGTCTGCGATGGATTCTTTCCTTGTTCATTCCGTCATACTATATGATATCGGTGAAATTAATAAATGGTATATATATCTGTGGTGTATAAATGAAACTTACTTTGATAAATAAGTCTTTTCCAATTATCTCAGCGTTATATCTTTCATGTATCGCTTCGCGGATATTGATATTATCCAAGTTATAGGCAGAAAGACTGACCTTGACGATATCTTCTTTTTTCTCCCACATTAATGATTCGTCAATATACGTAAAGATCTATTGTATTGTTTTTATTAGTCATACTTTCTGTCAATTACATTATCATAAACACTATTCAAATACCATGTTAATTTGGGAGGTTTGTCTAGTTTCCCGGGTCACCGTAGATGTTTCTGAACCTTCTAATTTGATGCTCATATTGAAAGATTGATTTGATTAATTCGATGGATTCAGGAAACAAGTGAAAGAGAAAAAAATAAAATTGTACGAATCACTTTTATACCCATATTTTTCTATTATCTGGCTATCACAGATTATTAGTCTATCTTTTTTTATCATTATACTGCAAATTTCGAGAACTTTATTACGGTCAATGTGCCTGAGTTTAAAAATTTTAATAAATAAACTAAGATCATGCAAAAAATAATTTTATATAAATTAATAAAGTAACGGGTTTTATATGCGGTGACATGTTAGCGTGACTGCTGTATTACGATTGTTAATATTGCTATTTAAATCATAATAATAACTGGCATCATCAGAAAATATTGCACTTAAAGTCTTCAAGTTTTCCTGGAAATGATGGTGAGGATTAGGATGAGAATATGAGTCCAATGTATTTTTACGCTGAAATATGAACCGTATATTAAAGTTAACAGATGCTAATAGATGAGGAAACGAGTTATATATTAAACACTTGTCTGCAATTTATATATTAAGTTTTAGATATTATGAGTTAATTATAGATCGAAAATTTTAGAAGCTTGATTAATGAAACTTTTAATTTTTTGTATTCTTTGAGGGATGACAATTTTGGGTTTTTCGTCATACCATACCTCAAGAAGAAAAATTCCGTTCTCTTGACACATGCATCTTTTTAGACGATCGCGATTTAACAATATCTTCGAGTTTTTTAACATCCTTATACCAGCCAGTGTTGTGGAATCGGTGCTGACTTCCTTGTACCTCCAATGCGATTCGATATTTTTGTAAGAAGGCATCAAATTCCAATCCATTCAAGAAGGGAGGGCGATACTCAATTATCGGTTCCTCATTAAGAATTTACTCAGCTATTTGAATGCATTTAGTCAGAAATTTGTGATTTTTCTTGTCAATCACAAGGTGACTAGATTCTGATTTCTTTGTAAATTCCTCTATAATTGGTTTTAATTTTGCATTCCTTGTCTCAAGCTCAAGAATTGTAGTCTTAATACGCTCAAAAAGTATTAGATACTGCAAACCAGTTTTTAATTTTGCTATATCAGCCTTATTTTTGACATATTCCTCTGTAATTCGTTTTAAAAGTTTAGCATTCTCAGCCTTAAGCTTTGTGTATTCTCCATGCTTAGCCTCAAGCTCGGCTTTCTCGGCCTTAAGTTCTGCATTCTTAGCCTTAAGCTCTGTATTCTTAGCCTTAAGCTCGGCTAGTGTGGCTTCCTTAGCTTTCTCTTCTAATAAATCCAATTTGGATTGCATTTTTAATAATAAAAGATGATTTATTTAATTTTTGAGCTAACTAGTATAAATATTCATGTGATGAAATTTTGCTTCTGGCCCGGAATGAAAAATGCCAAGAAAAAAAAATATATATATATGTGAACATGCACATTATATGAAAAAATAACACATGATACATTGTACTTTCCTCTAACCAGAAATCTTTATTAATAAAATATATATACGATAAATATACAGGATAAAAATATATGATAAAAATACAGGATATCAATCAAAGATAGGTCCATGCCAGAAATAAAAAAAACTACCGTAATATGCGGCACAAAAGACCCAGGGGATATTTTGTTCGGGGGAGGGTATTTTACTTAGTACAGTGCGCGACACTTAAAGACTTAAATCCCGTGATATATCCCGTTGGTGGGTCCAAACGGAAATAAGCTAAAATTTCAAATTTTGCATCATTTCCAAAAATCACATGACCCCTATAAATGGTACATCACGCGTTAAGCAGTTTAAAGCATAATTTAATGATAAATTTAAATTTAAATGACATTATTTGATTTTTATTTAATTTGAATAATGAAAATTTCAATTATTTTCTCTTTCTCAACTTTTTTCTTTTATAAATTCAATTAATTTGTCTTGCAGAATTTGCCTATGTGATTTAAATTTTTTACAAGCATATTTAGCCAATTTTCCTTTTAACCCCTCATGATACAATTGCATATATCTCCACGATTTTTGGATATACTTCCTAATTGTAGTAATGTCCGAGTATACATATAAACTGTACTGTACGAAAATTCTATCTTGTACTGTACGAATAAAAATTAGTGTGACTATATGATTTTTTTTGTGGCTGTACAGTTGATTAATTAATATCATGTGATATGTTTTCATACATAACACGAATTGATCA
>CAJVPK010000735.1:0-22837 GCA_910592015.1 Diversispora eburnea | reverse complement strand
ATAAATATTACATTCAGTTATATTTAATACACATATTGGGGACATAAAAATTTTTTAAAAAAAATTAAAAAATATATTGGGCACCTGATTTTTATAAGGTAACCGATAGATAGATTCCTGACATATTTATATTACACCTATTGGATACCTATTGGACACCTATCGGATATCTATTGGTCCCTCCGATAGCTATCCGATTGGTCCCTGATATATACCTGAAATATGGATTTCGACCTGTGTATCCTAAATTCTTTATCAGAAATTAAATAAAAACATTTTATAACACTATACAAATTATACATGTTTTCAAAATTGATTTTAGATTTTTGAGATATTTTAACTTTTTGAAATTTATGCAGAATCTATTTTATATATGGAAGATATGTATCTTTAATCAAAGAATAAATCTGGGTGATCAAAAAATTTTGGATTTTAAGTAAAATAATTTTTTCTTCTATGAAAAACTATTTCAATTTTTTTTTTCAAAATTGTAATTTCGGGGTCTCAAAATAATTTTGTGTACAAATATAATACAAATATCATTCTATATTATTTTTCGAATAACACTAATATATTAGAATATAATGTTCTAGTATATTATTCAAATATTTTATATTAATAGTATACTAAATATATCATTTTAGTATATTATTCAAACATTTTATATTTATAATAACTAAAATTGATATTTTTAGTACATTATTTTAATATTTTATATTTATAACATATTACATCTGAAATTATATAGAAGTATTCTAGTATATTATATAAACAAAAGATTATTAAAAATGTCAATTTTAGTATACTATATAAACAAAAAGTTTGTAAAACACCTTAAAATTGTATATTTAGTATGTTATATAAATGTTAGTACTGTTTGTAGAACACTATAGAATAGTGTTCATATAATGTTATAAACTGTTTTTATTTAATTCCTGATGTAAAACATCTTTATAAAATTTCTAATGTTAGTCTATTTTGATCTTATAGAATAAATTAAAGTTTTTATTAATATTATAATTTATTTTATATTCTTCAAACCTCTGATAACTACTAGGCTAAACTCAAATATTTTATTGTACTTGTAATTATATTTGTACACAAAATTATTTTGAAGTTTCAAAATTACAATTTTAGAAAAAAAAGTTAAAATAGTTTTTCATAGAAGATGAAATTATTTTATTTAAAATCTGAAATTTTTTAACTATCCAGATAAATCTCTTAATTAATTTAACTAGATATTTTTTATTTCCATATATAGAATAGATTCTGAGTAAATCTCAAAAAAATAAAAATTAATTTTAAAAACATATATACTTGTAATTACTCTTTCAACTAGATAGTATCAGTAAGAAGAATCAGAGATCAAGTCAGAAGATATTTCAAAAATTGAATCTTAGTGGAGTACAGACACATACTCTTATTTTTAAATAAATATCTACATCAGAAAATTTTTACTTGTAAATATATATAGATATATTTACAAATATATGTAAATATATTTAGTATAACATCAGGCAGTAGGTTGCGGGCCCATCTCTCATGAGTTAGTTTGAGTCTCATCTTTTCTAACAAACATTAGAATAAGTTGTGTATTTTGTATTATGTAATCTTATATAATGTAAAAAAAAACTTTCTCTTTTTCTAATTCATAAATTTGAGGCAAGATCTTGTTGAAACAAAAAAAAAAATATTTAGTATAATATATGAATTAATGTAAATAAATGTAAATTAATGTGGATTAATGTAATTTATGTAGATAAATGTATAAGTGATCAAATATATCTAAATATATTTATTTCTAAAAATTTCAAAAAATTATTACATATATTTGTATTATATATAAAAATTGTTATAAACTATCTAATACTCCAGGTATACTTGTAAGACATCTAACTACAAAATACAATAGTAAAATTGAAAAAGTAAAAAGTACTTTAGATAAATTTGTACCTAAACTATATGTAAAATCAAAAATGCAATATCAATAACTTACAAATACAATTGTAGATTTTATTGTTTACTGTTAACTTCCTTTTGCTATTATAAATAATCCATATTTTATTACAATATTAAATACTTTTGATGGACATTATCAAGTGCCATATAGGTAAACTATTAAATCAGAAATAATGAACAATTATGATAATATGAAAAAAAATTTTTATAAGAACTTTCACAAACAAAAAAATTATCAATTATGTGTGATATTTGGAGTTCAATTATAATGCAATTATATCTTGATATTACAGTTTATTTTATAGATTATAATTGGAAATTACAACATTTTTTACTTTATTTTTTACATTTTCCAGGATCACATTCAGCAATTTGAATTTAACAATTAATTTTACAAGCTTTAGATAATACAAAAATTATTAAAAAATTATTGGAAATTACAATAGATAATATATAATCTATAATTGTAGCAGTTAGAGAACTTAAAGTAAAATTAGAAAATCAAGAATTTGTTCATCAACATTATGCTACACATATTTTAAATATTGCAGTTCAACATGGATTACAGTTATCAGATCCAATTATAAAAAAGGTTAGAGATTTTATAGTAAAGATTTAACAATCAACAAAACTTAATGATTTAATAAGAACAATTTGGTAACTTGAAAAAGTTCCAGAATTAAAACCATATTTAGATATGAAAACTTGAAAAAATAGTACTTATTTAATATTAAACAAATTTTATCTAATGAGAAATATTTAGATATTCTTGTTACAAAAAATTGAGAATTAGGAATTTTTTATATACAAGATAATAAATGGCAAAATATTAAAAATATAATTCAATTACTTAAACCAATATTTGTAATAACAGCAATATTATCATAATCAACTTATTCAACAATAAGTGACATGGAATTTTTTTGTGAAACAAAAAACATTTTAGATGTTTTGTGCACATCATTAATTTGAATGTTCAAACTTGTTTAAAAACAAATTGAATTAGAAATTTTGTTAATAATTATTCTTAATATTGACAATTTTGAATTAAACAGAATTTTATAATATTTTTACTGGTCAAATACAAAAAAAATTACTGGTATAAATTAGAATTCTTAATTATGAGTTAGTTAAAAATTGGTATAAAATCAGAATATTTAATTATAAATTAAGATTCCTAATTATAAAATCAACTGTCTTATTTATTCCTTTTCAGTATGTCTATTCTTTTGTATTTAACCTGTGTTTATTGTTATAATATGTTATATAGCTTGTGCATTTTCTCAGAGATATGAAAAATTAAGTTACTTTTGTAAATTTCATGAATTTAATAATTTAAAATCAATTTTAGATGTGAAAACTTGAAATTCAACATGTGAAATGATTTTAATAACATTGAAAATGAAAACAGTTAACATTTTATTAATATTTTTAATAATTTTAATTTTTTAATTTGATAATTAATTATTATTTAGACTCTAGATTCAATAGTTCTTTTAGATAAAGATTTTAGAAGACTTGTAATTACTGATGATCAATGGTATCAAATTAAAAAAATAATAGATTTTCTTTAGCCATTTAAAAAATTACAATTATAATGTCAAGCAATACATATTCTACATTATCAAAATGCTCATCTTTGATGAGAAAAATCAATGAACTATAGATCACTAAATTTAAAACAGAATACAGATCTCACATTGTGTAATGTGAAAATTACAGTAGAATTTTATTTACTAAGTAAAACCCAGGTGTAACACTTATTAGAGTAATTGGAAAGATAAAGTCATCTCTCCAGCAAGCATCAAATGGATCAACTGGTATTTGTTTGAAATATAATTAAACTAGATAATTATAATATTTTTATTTATAATAAAGCATCTTAACCAATAAAAAACGTTGAAAGTAACATGAATTTTATATTTTTTAAACAAAAACTAAAAAAAAAAATATAATTTTTTAAATACTTAAAATTAAAATACCCACCATTCTCTCGATTTTGAAACAAATTAAAAACTTTTACAGTAAATTTATTAGATAGCTTGATTATTAGTTAGCACCGTTTTTTTTACATTTACTTATGAAATAAAAAGTATATGTAGTAACGATCTTTAATAAAATTAATTTGACACATTTAATTTTATAATTAAAATTTTAAATAAGTAATACCCGAAGATCTAATAAACCGTACTACTAATTTTGGACTTGTACATCACGGATTCAATGTTATCCTTTGGTAGTACAAATGTTCACTTTTTGCTGCCAAAGTAACGCGCGAATTTCAAATTTTATTGATGATTTGTAATTTTCTTTTTAATATAAAAAAAATATTTTGTTAAATGAAATTGTTTCAAATTTATGTATATAATTTTACAATCATGAATCTAATTATTTAATAATCATGATCGATTTTATGTATCATATGAATAAAAATCAAGAAAAAAAAAAATAATAGTAACTAAAATTTAAAGATGAATTTGTATAACTTTTTAAAAAGAAACTGAATTTTTAACAACACCAAAAATAAATCAATTAAAACCTTTGTTTTTATATAAAAAGATCTAAATCTTTATGCCTTAGTTGCTGATGATGGAGTTTTGCTCCCTTTGGTAGGTTTTTTTGGTGATGGGGTTACTGGTCCGCCCGCCTTAGCTTTATCACCTTTCTTCTTGGGAAGTAATTGCATATGAATATTTGGAAGTACACCACCTTCAGCAATATGAACGTTCCTCAATAAAATATTTAATTCTTCATCATTTCTTATAGCCAACTGTAAATGTCTTGGAATAATTCTTTGTTTTTTGTTATCTCGAGCAGCATTACCGGCAAGTTCGAGTACTTCAGCTGTTAAATATTCTATAACTGCTGCAAGATAAACTGGTGCTCCGGCACCTACACGGTCAGCATATCGACCTTTTTTTAAAAGACGACCCATACGACCAACAGGAAAAGTAAGACCTATATAGATAAATAGATAGATAGATAAATAGATATAAATATATATATAATCAAAGTAATAATAAATAATAATAATAATAATAAAACAAAAAAAATTTATTCTTCTTTGTTTACCTGCTTTGACACTCTTGGATGTTTTTTGAGTTCCCGACGACACGGCTTTTACAGCTCCTTTACGTTGTTTAGACTAAAAATAAATAAAATAAATTTATTTTAAACATAGTATCTTTTAATTATATTTTATTTACAAAGTATTCTCAAGTTCACTCATCTCGAGATTCTATTGTTTGTCATAAATATTTTACTTACTCTAGCTTTTGAACCAGCATCTTCTGAACCTGAGGCAGGAACGATATTCTCAGCGTTACGAGCACGAGAACTTCTTCCTGTTTCGGATTTTTCTACGCTAGACATTTATTTATTCGAAGTTATTAAAGTTATTTAACAAAGTTGTTGAGATTTTAAGGGAAGAGAATGTAGACTGAAATTTTTCCAGTGAATGATTTCTTTTGAAAATTTACAGGGTAATTTGTTTATATCAATTATTAAAAAAAAAAATTTGCCACCTGAATGTTATTTATAAATAGATGCAAGGTAGTACAGAATATTACAAATATTATATTGTCATTACTATGTCAGAAGGTTCAAAATATCAAAACATCTGATGATGATATGTTGTGGCGCGCATTTAATATTAATATTATGACAATATACGCGTCTTTTTCCTTGACGCGTTATTTATTAGAAAAATAGAAAAAATATAATTCTTTTATATAAATTTAAAAAGTTTAACTTTACATATTAAAGGGTTGAATCATGAATATTTGTTATTTTTATGAAATAATAATGCAAACAATAAACAAAAGATCTCTATAACAAATATTTAAATATGTGTAATAGTAAATATATTATAAGATAATATTTAATTTACCATATTTTATTCAATATATTCAATATATTTATATTTTGTGTTTATCTAACCACTAAAACGACTTTCTTAGACGCTCGTAAACGCGTTTTGGTTGTACTGTAACGCATACATACATTACATACATAACTGTACGCATAATGATAATGAAAATAAATTAAATAATTTATAGAAATTTAAACAAGAAAAATAATTAAAAAAAAAAAAAGAGAGAGAGAGAAAAAATAATTCTTCCCATAAAAATGCGACAAATGACAGTCTTTTAATTATCCCAAACATTTAAGACAATTTTCCTACAATCATCTCAAATATCTTCTTTTACTAAAAAAAAAAAAGGATTATTTCATTTTTACAAAAAATTGTATGATATTTTTTTTCTTCGTTTCATTGGACTCGTGTCACCCTAATTTCTGGGGAGTTTTTCCCAGACGATAGAGAGATTTTATTTTATTTATTAATTTTATTAATTTTGATATCAATGTTGTAACTTTTACAAAATTCAAACTAGTCTTGTTTCAAAGGTCTCCTGATTAAATGCAGGTTAGATTAAGCAACGCAGATTGAATATAATTTGAATGGCTTTTTTGCTTCTATTACTTTTTATGGTATGTATTGTCAACATCCTTATCATATACATTTGAATATATTAAATATATTAACAAGTATTTTGCCAAAAACAAAAAAAAAAAAAAAGACATTTAAAGACTTGCCAATACATTATTTTCTAATTAAATAAATAAATAAATTTGATCTCAATTTTTTGTATCTTTAATCTTTAAAGTTATTGAAAGATCAATTCATTCAAAATAATAAGTTTTGTATCCTGAAGTTAAATTGATGAAGCCAAAGAAACGATATATATATATACACAATTTTGCACGTGTAAATAACCACGATTTTCACTAATGATTGACGCAATTTTTTAATCACCATTTTCACATGCCAAAAATCAAATCATCAACTTTCAACTATGTCTTTGGAAAGAAAAGAAAGAAAAAATAATAACAAACTTCTGCTTATCTTTGTTCATGGTTTTAAAGGAAATGACAAAACATTTGGAGTAAGATTTATGCCTAATACTTCTCTCCTTTTGTCTAATTTTTGTATTGTATATTGTATAAGTAATACCTCTTGACTTTTTTAATATAACTATTGGTTAGGATTTCCCGAATCGTCTTCAAGACGTAATAAAGGCTACAAAAAATATTGACACAGAATCGATAATATATCCGAAATATGAAACGAGAGGAAATTTACACTTAGCGGTAGAAACATTTTGTGGTTGGCTAGAGGATAAAGTCAAAATTCACGAAGAGATGATAAAGGGTAAAGGAATAGTTTGGGTTTGTTTATGTGGACATTCAATGGGCGGAATTTTAGGTAATCATAATATTAATAGATCATTTAAATTATCCGGGGGTTTTTTTTTTCAATTGGCATTTATTGACATTTATTGACATTTTTTTTTTTTTTTTAAAAAAAAAAAAAGCTGCGGATACCATTTTAAGATATGAATCTCTGATTTCTAAACCAGTAAACATAATTGGTTTGCTAGCATTTGATACACCTTATTATGGTATACATGTAAATGTCTTTTCCAAGGCAGCACTAGAAAAAGCAGCTTCTTATAATAGAACAATTGGAACAACCATTTCATTAATATCATCAGCTACAGGATTTTATTCCGGAGCAATTGCAACTAGTAATAATTCTGCTACAGTAAAAAAATCAAGTGGGTTCGGAAAATTTGGTATTGCTGCTTTGACAAGTGCTGCTATAATAGGTGGGGCTGCTTATATGCATAAAGAAAAAGTTGCAAAAGGTGTTGATTGGCTTGGAAGTCATTTAGAATATGTTGGTATATTATGGAAGGATTCAGAATTAAAAAAAAGGTAAGAAATAAAAATGTAATAAATATAATTCTTATTTTTCTTTATTATCATCATCTTTATTTTTATTTCATTCTAATTATTATTATTTCATTCATATTATTCATATTATTATAGGGTTGATAGTCTTGTAGAAGTGCCAAATATTACTTTTCATTGTTATTATTCATTGGTATGTATTGATTAATTTTAATTAATTATTCTAACTATAATTTTATTAATTTATTATTTATTGTTATTATTTTAATTATTATATATTTTTTTCATTTGTTTTGTATAGATTTCACCAACAAATGCCAATACTTCATCCCGTACATTTATTTCTCCTCCTCCACCAGAAACGATGATATATTTTTCACCTGCCGTTAGTACAGCATCTGATGAAATTGACGCTCATGTTTCTATGTTTGATCCTAATGAGAATCATCATTATTTTGACCTGGGTCAGGTTGCTTTACAGAAATTAAGTGAAATGATTGAAAAATGGGAAATTTTACATGATTAATAATGTATATTATTATTATTATTATTATTATTATTATTATTATATCATTATCATTATATCATTATTATTGTATTAGTATTATTATATTAGTATTATTATATTATATTATTTTTATTAATTTAAGTAATATTCACTAGACAATTACGGTAAAATTAGAGATTTGTAATTGAAAAATATTTAAACAAATTTTGTACTAAAATTCTTATGTATTTTATATATTTAAATAACAATTTTATTATTATAATTATTACAACTTTTAAAATAAATTTTGGATTTTTATTATTTAAATAGAAATCCACCTATTAATTTCATTTTTTTTTTTGAAAGTAAAATCCATTAATTTAATTAATTTGATTCTATATATATATATTCTATATAATTACTGTAATTATGATAGATTTACAATTACAAAATTATTATCAAATGTTTATTTAAGTCTCATTTTCCAAGAAGAAATAGCTTCCACCTAAAGTGGTAAAGTGAATAAAGTGAGTAAAATGTGTAAAATGTGTAAAATGTATATATTATATGTATTATCTACCATATCTGTAAATATCTTTTTATACTTACTTGCTTTTTGTTCTTTATCTTTAGAAGATTCTGCTTTATTGATTCTAGGCCTAAAGTTTGTTGGATCACGTCTAAATGTGATCTCAAGTGATGCGAGAAACTTATTCATACCTGTTAACAAGGATTGTGGCCTATAAAATTTATATATCAAATTATCAAATATATATATAAACCATATTTATTTAATATTTTGTAATATTTTTATTGAATTAGTAATTTAAAACTTTGAACTTACGAGTTAGCTGTAGCTTCTTTGGATGGTATTCCTTCATAAACAATAACCCGATTTGCTAGATATGTCGCCATTATGAAATCATGTTCGACAACAAAAGCAGTCTTTTTATTGTGAAGAATAAATCTAAAAATAGAATATTGAAATATTGTTTAAAATTTATAAATTTAATAATAAATTTATAATAATGAAAAGTGACTATAAAAAAAAAAAGAATTCCTATTCACCTTTTGATAACTTTTGCCGTCACAATACGTTGCTCGGAATCCAAGTAAGCTGATGGTTCATCAATCAAATAAATGTCAGCTGGTTTACCTAACGCTAGTACAATAGCCACACGTTGAAGTTCACCACCGGACAAATTCATTACTTCTTGATCAAGAATACTATCAATTTGCATTGGCTTTGTAACATCGGTTTGAAATTGTGGAAGTAAAAATGCCGCTCGTATTTTTTCATGAAAGAGTGCACGAACGGTCCTGGGATATTTTGGCGAAATTTTTTGTGGTTTATAACTAACGCGCAATTCTGGAACTTGTTCATTTCCATCGGATTTTAATGCACCAGCTAATAATTTGATAAATGTAGTCTTTCCTGTTCCATTTTCTCCTAACATTACAACGATCTCTGAATCTGTAAATTCTCCTGCCTTGATGGTTAATTTGAAATCACCTTTTAATTTTATCGCAAATTATAGAGTTATTCAAAATAAATTCAAAAAAATATGAAATCATTATTAAATTAATCAAATTAATCAAATTGATCATTAAATTAAACAGTACCTAAAGTCTTGATCATGTCTGGATACTTATGACTTCCTTGCTTTTCTATTTCTTTCTCGTCTTCAGCATTTTCCGCTAACTTAAACGTCAGAGATTCTTCTCTAAATCTCAGATTTTCTGTTGGTACATTTCCGTCCAAAAAAATATTAATACCTTCACGCACAGAGAAAGGCATAGTCACGACACCATATACAGATGGCATTCCATAAAGTACGCAAATAAAATCCGAAAGATAATCTAAAACCGATAAGTCATGTTCAACAACAATAACATACCTAAATGTTAAAGGAAAAAAAAACCACAGTTTGTCAATAATAATATTTAAAGTAACAATTTAACAAATTACTAAAATCAACTATAAAATAAATTACAAATAAATTACAAATAAATTACCGATTAGGTTGTAATAAAGATCTTATAGTCCTGGCAGCATTCAAACGCTGTTTGACATCCAAATATGATGATGGTTCATCAAACATATAACTATTATATTTATTATTAATAAAAAAAGTTGATTAATAAAGATCTTCTAGATATATAGAGAATAATTTAAAATCCCTTCCTTTTTTTTTTAACTTACATGTCTGCATTTTGAATGCACACGACGGCAATAGCAAAACGTTGTAATTCTCCACCAGATAATTCTTTGACTTGACGCCTTTGAATAACATTCAAATCTAAAGCATTAAAAATATCTTCTTTGTTATCTCGTTCTAATTTGGCGTCAATCAGATCATTAACCATGCCTTCGACAGCTTTAGGAATGTGATCTACGTATTGAGGCTTGATAATGGCCTTAATTTAAAGAAAAGATATCCTCATACTTTTAAGAAATATAATATGATTAAACAATCTAAAGCAAATCTTTGAAAATTATCGCTATATCTATTACTAGTAAACTGATAATCCAATTGTTACCTTCAGATTATCTTCCAAAATTTTGGTGAAATAATTTTGCAATTCATTTCCGCGAAAATATTTCAAAATATCTTGCCAATCCGGAGGTTCCTTTTCAATCATAAAGTTGAATTTTGAATAATTTAAATAGTTTATAATATTTAATTTATATCGGGATTATTTTTTGAAATAATTAAAATAATTGATAATTACTTCAAAACATCCCAAATTCGGTTTAAGTTTTCCCGCTAAAATTTTGAGTGCGGTACTCTTGCCTATTCCATTAGTACCCACTAACCCCAGAACTTGACCTGGTCTAGGTATAGGTAAACGATGAAGTTTAAAGGAATTGGCAGAATATCTATGAGTAACTTCTTTTTCTAGATTGGTAGGAAGATTAATAATCGTTATAGCAAGGAACGGACATTTCTTAGTACAAATTCCACAGCCGATGCATAAGTCTTCAGAAATGTAGGCGATCTTGTTTTCTGGAGTCACCTCGATGCAAAGTTTACCTATTGAAAAAAAAAAAAGTCAAATGACCTACAAATCTTTGAAAGTCTTAAAATTAAATTTTTACTTATGATGATCTAAGTTGCCTTACCCATTCTAACTACAGGACAAGATTTTTTACACTCTTGTCTGCATTTTTTCGGTTTACATTTATCCGAATTAACGATTGCAATTCTTGTTAATTTATCACTCATTTTGAATAAGTTAATTCTTGAGAAAAAATTAAAATACAGGTAATTTAAATCTTTTTTTATCATGTGATCAAAAAATCTTCATGATAATCGCTGCCTGTCATTTGATCACATGACACTAATTTACTAATCGTTTTAAAAAAAAATTTGATCCCGACTTTTCTCACTTGGTAAAACTTGTAAATTTTTTAATAATGGATCCCTACAAAGTACCTTCAAAGCTTGACCCTGATACAATATATACCGTAACTGAGAAAGATCTTCAAAAATCTCATGAATTTGTCAAGTTACTTTATGTTGCGGGAGCGAAAGAGACTAAAAAATCTCGTATTATGAAACCAAATGAACAAGTTCACAAACCTTCTGGTCTTACTATTTACTCTTGGAAAACAAATGATTGGAATTACAAAAAAGGTATTCTTCCTACAAAAGCTCGCGGTTTATTTACAAGAGTTACAGAAAATCATAAACATGAAATTTTGATACGGGGATACGATAAATTCTTTAATGTTAATGAAGTAGCAGAAACTAGTGTAAATATATATATATATATATATATTTTTTTTTTGATTTCTTCGTTTAACTTATTTGATTTTCTATTCTAATCTATTTTAATCTATTTGAAATCTATTTGAAATTTATTTCTATTTTGAAATCTAGTGGGAAAACATTTATGCAAATACCAAAAGTCCTTATGAAATCACACATAAAGAAAATGGATGTATAATTTTCATTAGTGGTCTTCCTGGTGATCACATATTAATCACTAGCAAACATTCACTTGGAGAAAAACAAAAACCTGATGAAATTACTCATGCTGGTAAGGGCGAGGAATGGCTTAATAAGCATCTAGAAAAAGTGGGAAAAAGCAAAAAAGATTTAGCAAGTTATTTATATAAATATAAATTAACCGCCGTGGCCGAGGTACAATTATATTACTTTGAAACAATCATACATATATAACATATATAACATATATATATATATGTATATATTTATATTTAACTTTACTTTATTTCCATTACAATAATTTATAGCTCTGTGATGATAGTTTTCAAGAACATGTCCTTGAATATACTCCTGAACAAAGTGGTCTTCGTCTTCACGGAATTAATTATAATCTACCTGAACTCAAAACATGGCCTATGAATTATGTTACAGCATTTGCCGAAGAATGGGGTTTTCACAAAACAAAATATTCTATTAATAATTTTATCCCAGACAACATTAAAGAAAAAAATTCGGAAGAACATAATATCGAAGGGTTTGTCATTAGAACAAAATTAAAATCTAGTAATGAAGATTTTTTTTTCAAAATCAAAAAAGAACCATATCTTTTGTATCGTGAGTGGAGAGAGATTACAAAAGCTCTTTTAGCAAAGAAAAATCCAAGACCAACCTATAAACTGAGTAAACATTATATCGAATGGGTAAAAGAAAAAATGAAATCTGAACCTTCCCTCTTTAAAGATTATACGCATTACCGTGGAATTATTCGTATAAGAGATTTGTTTCTTGAATATTGGGAAAATCAGGGTTTTAAAAAAAGTTTCGAAAAGATTTCCGAAAAGAAGAAAGAACCAAAACCTAAACAATATAAAAAAACTTTAATTGTTCCTATTGCAACAGTTGGATGTGGTAAATACCTGCATTCGCATATCATTAACCTTTTTTATTAACGCTTATTCTAAAAATGTACATATTAATTTTTTTTTTTTTATTATATTTTATTGAAGGCAAAACAACATTGGCTTTTGCACTTACAAAGCTGTTCAATTTTTATCATATTCAGAATGATGATATTCAAAATCGTTCTAAATTCCACGACGCTATTATAAAGCAATTTGAAGATATCAACGTTGTATTTGCAGATAGGTTAATATCTAAAAAATGTCCCTTTACAAATTATCTAAAAAAGTTAGATTAAATAGTATTCATTTCAAATGGTTTAGGAATAATCATTTGATTAATCATCGTGAGACTTTGATAAAAGCTGTTAGGGATGCTTTCCCCAATGATGTCCGAACCATAGCGATTTATTGGGATCATCATAAATATGATTTTGAACGTATTTCGGAAATAACCTCTGAACGAATTAGTAGTCGAGGGAATAATCACCAAACACTTAAAGCAGAAAATCCAAAGTTAAATGAAATCATATGGAGATTCCTCAATGAATTTGAGCCATTAGGAAACCATGAAATGTGTAATTTATTCGATCATGCGATTGAATTGGATATTCTTGATAATACCGAAACCAATCTCATGAAAGTTATCGAAAAGTTGCATTCAATTATTGGAATTGAAATTCCTAGTGAAGAGCGTATTAAAGCTGTGTTGAAAGAAGCAAACAATTACACGCCAGAAATTCATAAAATTGTTAGTAAGAGTAAGTCGGGGGAAGATTCCAACAAAAATAACAAAAATCGATCATCCAAATCAAATAATGATAATCATGATAATCATAATTCCGAACCGGATCCTACGTATTTTGCTATTAAACTTAATGACTTTAAAATTGAAGAATATTTGTCTCAATTTTTCGCTAACCACTCAGATGTCGACAACAAAGTATACAAAATATTGAAAGATAATAATCGCATCATTGTTGAACCTCATGTTACACTCATTCATAGATCGGTTAAGAAACTATATCAAGATTATTGGGAGAAATGTAAAGTTATGTGCGCCGGGGAACCACAGGAGGTAAAAGTGTATATCGACAAGTTAGTTTTAACTAACGAACTAATGACTTTTGTTGTCAAGAAAACGGAGCCTGAAGTTGAATGCAAAAATAAAGTTCCACATGTTACTGTAGGAACAATCAACAAAAAAATAAAGCCCTCTAAATCCAATGAGGTTTTGGAAAATTCACTTATCAATGGTATAACAAAGAATATGGAAATTGTTCAACTTGATTCGGAGCTAATTTTAACGGGCATCATTAAGAAATTCCAATAATAATTTATTATATTATTTTTAAATACATTTTCATTAAAAATAAAATCAACACATGTTCATATAATTTATTTAAAAATTGAATAAATATTATAAAATATTAAAAATATTAATAATATAATAAACCTCGTAATATCTATATTTATTTACCCAATAAAAGCAATGTATAATGTGTAATATTGTTCATTCGCAAATTAAAAGTTAATGAGTTTTAAACACTTAAAAGATATTTGAACGCCTTTCATTATTATAAATTAACCTTTAAATCCTTTAAACCTTTGATTATGATTATCCAAAAATAATAAAATTTGTTCAAATCCCTCATTTCTTTTTTATCCATTTTTAACCGTTAAATATAATTACTTTTGATTTCCCAGAATTCCCTTAAATAATATAAATACCTACCAGAACAATTATATTATCAAATCAACTGTCCTTATTAATTTTTAACCTTCTCTTTTAATTTTTTATGTGCACATTAGACTTCCGAGGATACCATCATAAATATACCTACCCAGTTTAAATATCATGTTTGTATCTTTTTTTTTTTTTTGTATTGGGTCCCAATAAAAATTTTGTATGCAATAATTCAAATAATTCACAAAATAATAGTCATTCGCTCCCCTTTTGCTAGATTTTCCTTTCTTCATCTCACTCTCACCCAAAATATAATAATATTCTTATTATTCCCAACGAACCAATGAACCATAATGAAAAGTGCAAGTCATAAAACAAATTAACCACCACGAGATCCAAATAAAAAATAATAAAAATGAGGATTATTAAAACCCAAATTCCTCACAATCATTATTTGTTAGTTCTTAGTAAGGACGATATCTATCCCTGCGATCTTGTCGATCATCCTGTTTGCTCGGTTTCCCATAACCTTGATCATAATGGCCACTGCTGCTGCTATCATTATTACGATAGCCATTACTTCCATATCCTCTATCGTCATCGTTATAGCGGCTACCATAAGCTACGGGGCCGCCGCCACGACGAACTCTATACCCACCTCTTACTGATCCAGAATATCGACTACTATTATATCCGGTATCGTCTCCAGGTGCATCACTACGAGGTGAATGACATTTATAACACTCCATTCTTCTAGCAAAGTTATTAGCGTGACATCTATATGTATGTATAAAAAATACAATATATATATTTATATTTATATTTATTAATATATATTTATAAACTTCATACAAATAAATTTTAATCTAATATCAAAGTTTTGTATAACTTACGATTCGCATGTCCAATCCCCATCACGTGGGGGTGGTCCTCCACGACCAGCACCGCCTCTAGTAAATCCGGTCCGTCCTCTACCAACCCTACCGCGACCTCTAAATCCTGTAGAAGGAACTTTTCGAACAGACATTTCTACTTTTATAATCTTTTTGAGTGAAATTTCAAAAAATAATAATTAAACATCGTTATGATGATAGAAATAATGTATTCCTAAATTATATAATGATTTATTACCTGACCAAGAAATGGTTGATTATCAAAATATTTAATTGCTGCTGCAGTGGAGTCTGCATCTTCATACGTTACGGTCGCTAGAGATTAATAGATATTAATATGAGAAATTTGTTTTTGTTTATAATTTCATTTATTTTTAAAAAGTGAACGTACCATCTCCTTTAGGGACACCCGATACTTTATCGTAATATATCCATACTATCAAAAAAATAATAAATTTGAGGGTGCACTTTAATGTGCAAAAATAATTTTAACATTTTCTATTTGGCTTACTTTTTGGCTTCTGCGTTCTCTTGTCAATTTTTAACATTCCAAGACTTCCAAAATGATCTATTAATTTTTCTTCCGTAACATCTTTACTCAAATTTGATACATAAACCGTGTCGGCACTTGTTTGAACTAATGATTCGTCCGTAAAATTATCTAAATATATTCCGAATTCAGAAGGAAGACAATTGATTACCCCCGTAGTAAATTTTAATTTTATCAAATTGGTATCTAATAAATTTTATATCCACCTTCTGAACGACTTCCATAACTATCAAACGTATTACCTTCTTTTGATGGTGGACCATATCCATCTCTACTATTATCTCGAGATTTATAACTGTTACTAAAATTTTCTCCGTAGGGATTTTTGTTTCCTCCATAACTAGGGCCATCCCCATAGTCACTACCACGATCTGGATAACTTGTCTTATTTGTTCCACCGCTATACCCACTACCACTTGTATTATATGGTGCTGTGGAATTTATGCTTCCTCCTCCTCCCGTTGATGATGAACCTGGACCCGTTTGATAACTCCCTGAGGCGGCTGGTGCAGGATAGTTACCATAATTATAACTGGAAGAATAAGTTCCGCCTTCGTAGCCATCACTCCTTGGATGAGGCGCATACCCTTGTGATGATGTTGACGGTGTAGTTGGCTGTGGATTTGCACCACTATTACTACTGTTACTTCCCGCCGTTGGAGCACTTCCACTCCCGTAATAATATTCGGATGTGTTGGCTGTTGCCGAATACCCACTTTGACTGTAAGCATCGTTATCTATATTTATTGAAAATCACAAAAGAATTTATAATAATATACTAGTCAAGTTTATAATCTAAATCTCGGTAGAAAACAAAAGTTATAACTAAGTTGAAAGAAATTTTATATTTTAAAAGTTCATCTAAAAGCGTAAAACCTACATTGTGGATAGTTATATCCTGAGGGTGGATCTTGTTGACTTCCGTAATTGGGATAATGATCCATCTCGTTATACGAAGAAAAACTAATCTAAAAAATACAGAAATTCAGAATAAGAAATGTGTATAAATACTTTCCTTATGTCAACGATCAGCGGATCGATTACCTAAAGTCAAGGAGCACAATATCATGTGAGTCTTGTATTACGGAGTGTAAGAGATTTTGGTTATTGCAAACTTGAAGAATATCTTTCCTTTTAAGTTTTAAGACATGTTCCGTATGTAAAATTTTTAAATAGTACTTTAATAATTTTACAAATATTCAAAGCTAATTATTTCAATTGTTAAAAGAAAGATTTGAAGAAATTGAATAAATCAGAATCTAAATACAGGGGAACAAGGTATATGTTTCACTAGTTTATTTTCATAATTGTCAACAATTATGAAAAGTGTTGTGGGTTACTATATAGGCTCATAAGTTTACCTTATACAAATTAAATTATAAGTAAAAACAGTATTAACAATTATAAAAAGTGTTGTGGGTTACTATATAGGCTCATAAGTTTACAATTAGCAATTTTGCAATTTACAATTATAGTGGATCTCCTCTATAGTTACCCCCTGCACAATCACATCATATAAATTCCCACTTATAAGTACACCTTTTATGAAGACCAATACTTAGTAATACCATATAAAAATTCCTCTATATGGTTATAATCACCTTTTATTTTTTTGTTTTTATAGTTTCAAGAGGTGTGTTTATAGAGGGGATCTACTATATCTACACGTCTGTAATTATATGATCATATTAAAGTTAGTAACTTAATTAAAAATAAAATTTAAATAATTTATAAATGTTATTATATAATAAATTTTATTTATTTTTTTTATTAATAAAATATTAAAAATAATATTATTGCTATTTTCAAAATAGTCTATTTAGTAAATTAGTTAATTAAAATCAAAAATATTTTTTTGAAAACAAATCTTAACATATGAACTGATTTGACTTCATTCAAATTAGAAATATGATTTATAAATGACCAATTAGTCAATCCAATAGATTATCTGTAATATCGTAAATTGACAAATTACTTTTTTTAACAGTTTACATAATCTAGATTAAAAAAAAATAATTCAGATAATTCAAATTATATATATTAATCCATAAATTAAAAGATTAATTCGTGAATAGAAAAATTAATTTAATTTATTTTTTCAATTCTCAAATTACTCTTTCAATCTGTAGATTACTTTTCAATTTCAAAATATTCTTTTAATTCATGTTTAAAATTATACTTGTACAAAAAATTATTTTGAAATTCTGAAATTACAATTTTGAAAATTCTTTGATTAAAGATATACTTAACTAGATATTTTTTTTACTTCCATATATAGAATAAATTTTATATAAATCTCAAAAAAATGAAATATCGCAAAAATTCAAAATCAATTTTGAGAATATGTATAATCTAAAATAAATAAAATGAAATTGTATTTCCATTTTACAAAATTAATTAAAATAATGAAAATCTATTTTAATTTTTTTACATTTATTATTTTTTTTTAAAAAAAAAAAAATGGTTAAAGAGAAATTTTACATTTCAGTAATACTTAATTAAATATAATTTTCCTGAGAAACTTTATATTTTATTAAAAAATTTTTCTTTAACAAGAGTAAAAATAATAAAATTGAATTTTACAATCTGATTGTAATAATATAATTATAGTAATAAAAATAAATAAATGAAATAGAAAAGAAAAAAATAAAAGTGAATAATATTAAAATAAGAAAATGAGTAAAAAGAAATTAAAAGTATAGAATTTAGAACAATATTGATATTTTCATAAGAAAAAATAGTGAAATTGATAATTTTATAAAGAAAAAAATAAAATATATAAAAAAAAAAATAAAAAGTTAAAGTATATTATAAAGGTGATTAGGAAAAGAGAAGAAAAGTTAAATATATTAAAAAAAAAAAAAAAGATTAAAACCAATGAGAAGAAAAAAAGAATAAATAAAAAAAATAAAATAGATAAGAAAAAAGGATATATAAATTAAATAATAAAAATAATAAAAGTAAATAAATTTTTTTAAAAAAAAAACTATTAAATCAAATTTAAAATTAAGAGAAAGAGAATATTTAAAGATAATTAATTATATTTATAAATAAATATAATTTTATAAGACATCAGAAAATTTTAATAAATGAAAAATTATACAAATTTTCACAAATTTCTGATACTTTTAAAGGTTTGCACAAAAAAAAATTTATAAAATTTTATAATATTTCACAATATTTCATAATATTTTATAAAAATTTCTATAACGTTTTCATTAAATTTATAAAATTTGCATTTAATAATTTATTAATAATTATTATTTTATTGTGGTATTTCAAATATTACTATTATTTTATTTATATTAATTTTAATATTTACAAAAATTTTCGAAATATATAAATATTTAAAAATTAATTTTTTATTATTTTTTTTTATTTTCATCAATATTTATTATTTTATTATAATATTTATTACCTTTGTCAACTTTATTAGCTTTGTCATTTTCATTAATTTCGTCATCTTTATTAGTTTCACCACCTTTATTAGTTTTGTCATCATTACTATCATTTTTTTTATCTTTTCTTATAGATCTTATTTTTTATTTTTTATTTACAAGATTTCAGTTTCAGTAATTCTTTTATTTTTTTTGAAAGCTGTTGGTCTTTGAAAACTGCTAATTTTTTGAAAGTTGTTAGCCTTTTGAAAACTCCTTCTAGTCTTTCAGAAAAGTCAAATTTATATTCAAAAATTTTTACATGGGCTAATTTTTTTCATATTCAATTTTGTCTTATAGTTAATGATTATATAATCTAATGTGATATGATAATAATAATAATAATATATACAATTATTATTTTCAATACATACAATAATAATGACAAACAAAACATATTGTAAACTCTATTTTAAAACTTTTATAAGTTATAAAATTTAGTAAATCATAAAAAAATGTATATTTAAATAATAAATTAATACCTCACTTTTATTTATTTTCTCAACCTACTTCAGAATAAATAATTCTATCAAAAAAATTTAATAGATAAAAAATTACACAAATTTTCACTTCACAAATTTTTGTAAATTTCTGATATCTTTAATAATTTGTGTAAAAAATTTTATAAAATTTTATAAAATTTTATAATATTTCACAATATTTTGTAATATTTTTACAATATTTTATAAAAATTTTTATAATATTTATAATATTTTATAAAAATTTCCATAATATTTTCACTAAATTTATAAAATTTGTATTTATATATAAACAATTTTTTACATTTTATAATTTATTAATAATTATTATTTTTATTTTTTTACATATTAGGATCAATTCTCGTTTAGTATTAAAGGTTTCTATTAGTAATTTTGCAAGTACCACAAACCCTACAACTTAACTATTCACCTTATGTAGTGAACTGTACTAGACCAATAGAATATTATCCTTCAATATTTCAAGTTATAACCCTACTATTAGCAGTCTAACAGAATACCATAGTAAACACTGGTCGAAAATTGATAAATAATATACATATCAGATACCCGATATGTGCATGGTATGTCCCTAATATCAGGTATATATCAGGTACCCGATATGTGTAGAAAATATTTTTTTACACTTATCAGATATCTGATATATATATAAAATATTTTTTACATATATCGGTATCTGATATATACCCGATATTAGGAATGTACCATACACATATCGGGTACTCAATATATATATTATTTATCAATTTTCGACTAGTGAAACTGATAGATATTATACTGAGATATTATTATGGAAGAGTAATATTACACTACAAGAGTACATCTTGTCTAAGATCTTCTTATTCAGATACTCTTGTAATTAGAGAGTGTAGAATTAAAAATTTATATACTCTTCATCTAGCAGTAACTAAGCTGTCCATCATAATCATTATTATGACTAAGTATAAAGTGTAACGTTTATATCTTTTATTCGTCTTTTCTTCATCACCAACACAACAAATTAAACTTGACCTCTAAATCACTAATCTAAGTACTACATCAGAAAATTTTTTTTAATGAAAACCTTCGAAAGTTAATGTTAACATAAGTATTTCACTATTTTTCAATATGTTATTCTTCAAAGGTTTTTGCTAACCTTCGAAAGTTATTGATTTTGATATTTTCACATGACGAAATTTTGCAAATATTATTATTTTTATAGTAAATTTATATTAATAATTTTCAAAGATTATTAATTTTGATATTTTCATATGTGAAATTTTACGAATATTATTGTTTTCATAGTAAATTCGTATTGATAACCTTCAAAGATTATTGATTTTAATATCTTCATATATGAAATTTTACAAATATTATTATTTTCATAGTAATTTTGTATTAATAACCTTCATTTATGTTAGATATTTATAATATATTATTTTGATAGTCATCACTTATATTTATATCACTGCAATTTTCAATTGACATTATACTGTCAATGATATCCTTCGAAGTTTATTGTAACAATTTTAATTGACATTGTATTGTTAATATCTTTCAAAGTTTATCATAGCAATTTTAATTGATATTGTACTGTCAACGATATTCTTCAAAGTTTATCGCAATAATTTTAATCGACATTACACTGTTAACAATATCCTTCGAAGTTTATCATAACAAAATTACATTGTTAACAATATCTTTTAAAATTTATTGTAACAATTAAGATTAGTATTTATATTCACTGAATATAATTATATTATTGTTATAATTTTATTAGATATCATATTAATCCAAAGTTTATTAGTATTAATACGTTCCTAAAACCTTTGATGATTTAATATATTATAGTTAAAGATTTTTAAAATAACTAGATAATAATTACAATGAGTTTGAATTAGCATTATTTAAATATTACAAATATAATATTTACAATAAAATTTTCAAATAAGAATAATTATTATCATATGAATATTGTAAGTATAGGATTTTGTCTATGGTATTATTAACAAATATCTTTTGAAGTTTATATCACTATATTTTGATCGATATTAATATCCTTCGAAGTTTAGATTATCGTTTTAAATTTTCTTTGAAGGTTAATGTTTTTTGTTTGTATAACAAGATCAGTTATCTCAGATGACTTATTATTTAACTATATAATTTTTTGTTTATTTTTAGAATAATTACTTTTACTCTCTCTAAATAATTCATACGAAACTCTTTGAAAAGAAATAAATTTATATCTTTGTATTTTATTATTGTTATATTAAAATATACCAAATAAAAGGTAATAATTTAAAATATATTTAATAATATTTATTGACTTGCGTCAACTTTATTTTATAATCTAACAAGTAAATAAATATATTTTATACTTTGTTTACTTTCGGGAATACCTCATTAACTTTAATATATACTTATAAAACATTTTGAAAATAATATATTTATATCTTCCTATAATTTATTCTGTTGTTATATCAAGTATATTAATTTTGTAATACTATTACTTAACCTATGTGATTTTATTTTGAATATAAAAATATTATAATATATATCAATAGAATATCTTTGAAAAGATAAAAACTAATAAATTATTTTTGCAAATTTATAAGGTAAAAAAATTTAAAATTTTTCTGTATAATTTAAAAATCTTTTTTTAAAAAATTTATTTTATTAAATAATTACATTAAGGTTTTATGTAGTAGTATTTAGAATTATAACAGGTTCTCCCTTTGTTAA
>CAJVPK010000734.1:0-22890 GCA_910592015.1 Diversispora eburnea | reverse complement strand
TTTCTGCAAATTTATAAGGTAAAAAAATTTAAAATTTTTCTGTATAATTTAAAGATCTTTTTTTAAAGAATTTATTTGGAATTATAACAGGTTCTCCTTTTGTTAACATATTTATGACAAAATATAAAAAATTAATTTATTTCGAATTACAAACATTACAATATTTAATTATAAATGAGTATTTTGAAGATATATGATATAATATATTCTAATGGTTCAAATAATAGAAAATTCAAATTAATAATATTAACTTTAATTATTATAATAGAAAATTTATAAGAAATTTGAAAGAAATTTGAAAAAAATCTCAAAAAGGTAAATAAACATCTTTCAAACTTTTGTAAAATTATGAAAAAACAAAACAAAAGCTAAAATATTATTATTTTTATAAAAGAATAAAGGTGAAAAGAAGTATCAAGTAATATAATATTATAGAAAATAGAAACTTGCATCATATTTAAGAATTATATAGAAAATAGTTACTTTATATTATTGTGTCATCGTAAGAAAATGTATAGAAAAATAAAAACAAATGTTATAAAATATTTATTATTATTTTTTAATAATAAAATTAATAATAAATTATGTAAAAATTCAGAAGTAATAAAATATTACAAAATAAAATTTTCTACAATATATATTGAATTATAATGAAAATAATTAAATTCAAAATAATCTGAAAATGATAAATCTAAAACAAAATATATTAAAATATTAGCTGTTGAATTTTAAAAGTTTACATTGTTACCATGAATTTTCTTCATTTTAATAATTTTCTTAATATTTTATTATTTCTTATTTGTATTATTTTATTAGTATATTTAATATATTTTAGTATATTTTAATTATTAACTATAATTAGTATTTATTTATTTCATAGTGTAATATGAATTAGATAAATCAATAATGTAAATTATAGTGATCCATTTACTGGTCAATTTACTGATCAAGATTTTGATCAACTTATTAATCAACTTACTGGTCAAATTAAATATTATAAAAAGGATAAGTTTTCTTTCCACTTCAATGTAGATTCAAATAATTTTCAAATAAGATTTGAATAATTCTAAATAGTAAAATTTAGAAAGTAATCTCAACTGTAATTAATTCTATTAAATTAATATTTTTATAATCCTAAAATAATTGGATTATTGATTTTCTTCGTAATAAACTTATATTTCCTATATTAAAATTTTGTTATCTTTTTAATAATTTATATTCTTAGAATATAAATTCTGATTTATAAAATCCTGTTATTATTTTATAAACCATTGATAAATATATTTAATTCTTTACCTTAATTTTTTAAAATTTAATTAATAATCAATATTTAAAACCTGTGATAATAAATTTTTAAGTCTTTTAATTAGTTTTTAGTATTTAACTTAATATTTCTTTTATTCTTATTCTATTATCTTCTTTAATTTGTAAATCAAAGTAATTGTTTACAAGTTACTAGTTGTATATTACCTTTTGAAAAATAAAATTAGTTCAAAAAGTCAACTAGTAACAATGTTATTATTAAAAAATTTAATATTAAACTTTAAAGATTTTTGATAACAAAATAATACATATCAAAATTTAATTGTTAAATTTTGATTTTGAAGGGTTACGATATAATTAATAACCTTCGAAATCTAACATTGTAATATAATTTTGAAGGTTTTTGAATTAATATAATTACTGATATTTATTGTGAAATAAAGTCATATCTATTATATGATTATTCAAAATTAATTAATGTTAAAGTGAAAACCAATAAAGTTAGGGTTTAAGTAAATATTATATGTAAAATTTCCTTCCTGATACTTTTTTTAATATATCAATTCGTATATTTTTCATGTTTTTCATCCTTTTTCTTCTAATGTTATCTTTTTGATATACCATCATTTTTCAATTAATTATTTTATGATCACATGATTTTGTTATCCATAACCACGTGACAATACATATATTAGTTGCATCACGTTACTCAAAAATAAGTCTATCAAAAAGGCAAAGGTATCGTTTTTGATATATTTATGGTTATTTTTTTGATATATTAAATTTCATGTTATTTTTTCGATGCATCTATAAATAAAACAGTTATAAACATATCAAGAAAATGACCATTTTTGTCACACGTATTTGATGTATCAAAAAAAATAACCATAGGTGTCTCAAAAACGATGCTTTAGCATCATTAAGATAACCATAAATCGAATATCCACATGTATATTTAATATTCGAAAGGTATGACATACGGTGATAAATAAACCCCTGTGGTACACGATAAGAGTTAAATTTCCCTTTTAAATACAAAATATCTCCTCCATATTACTTATTCACAGTCTTCACCATATGTACTCTCACTTGGGATATTCTTCACAATTTTCATATAATTATCAACCCACTTATGATCGGGTGTCTTCACAATCTTCATATTACCCCACTTCTCAAAATAATTTCTCTTATGTACCAAGAAGGAGTTACTCCAACTTTAGTAATTATACGGCGCCAAGAAGGATACGACAAGGTATATCATAATAACTGTCATATAGATGTGTATATATATATTATATATTTTTACCTAAAAAAATAATATTTTGATCAACCTTTTTTTTTCCGGAGCATCTGAATTTGCTACACAACAATCTAAACCTTTAAAATCGGGTAAACGTAAATGTCTCTACTGGAGTACATACGCTAGTCGTATTAAACAGGGAAATACTTCTCTGATTTTACCAGTTCAACGTAAAGGAGGAAAGAAGCGCCTTCGAGGTTTAGTTCAAACCGATGATTCCGATGATGTCGGAGATTTTTTTGAAGAAGAAGATAGAGGAACTCCACCTTCCGAAAAACGAATGGGATTAGGTCAAGGTACCGGAAATGGAGAAGTTTTTGTTGCAAAGCGACAAAGATTTAGAACCAAACATATTTATCCGTAAGAGTATTATATTCTTTTTTCAACTTTCGATTATTCTTTATGAAAGTGTAATTGAATAATTATTTTAAATCCTAGTTCTCAAAAAGAATTGGATCGTAATGCAGAACAAGAGGAGACTTTGATTCCAATACGACTTGATATTGATTTGGACACTCATAAGTTACGTGATACTTTTACGTGGAACCTTAATGGTATTTCCCTTTATCATATCGTTGCCTTGGGAAATTTAAATATATATATATATATATATTTAAATATATTTTTTTAATATTTATATTTATTTATTTATTTATTAATTTTCTCTTTATATCTTTTTTTTAGAAAAAATAATTACACCCGAAAATTTTGCAGAAATATTATGTTATGATCTTGATATTCCAGCCAATGAATTTTTAACACCTATTGCGGAGTCAATTCGAAAGCAGGCTCAAGAACATTATAATATATTGGAGAGCAGTTTACCCCCAGAAGATTCTCGAGTCACGATAAATGTAATTAATTTATATTGAAATATTATATTCTATAATAATTATTAATTTAATTTAATTAATTTCTAAATTATTATTTAATCTTTTTTTTTAATCTTTTTTTTATTATTATTTGGTTTCATTTTTATAGCTTGACATTCATGTTGGAAGGTTAAACCTTCGTGATCGATTTGAATGGGATTTAAGCTCAGATTTGACTCCGGAAGAGTTTAGTAAGACTCTCGCTTCCGATCTCGGAATTGGGGGAGAATTTGTTTCGATGATTGCACATAGCATTCATGAACAAATATTGAAATATAGGAAAGAAATGAAACTTGACGATTCAGACAACGAACGAGAACCATTGAAATCTATTTTCCGTTCTTATGAGAGTGCTGAAGAGTGGTGCCCCGTATTGGAAATATTGACTAACGAGGAATTAGAAAAGATTAGGATAGATCAAGAGAGAGACATAAGGTAAATTATTAAAATTATTTTTATTTCTTATTTTTATTTTTTTATTTTTATTTATTTATTTTCTTTGCTAATCACGTTGTAGACGAATGCGAAGAGCCACCACACGTAATAATGTAACACGAATAAAATCAACTAGACCTACAAATTTAAACGGATTGGGAATCGATCATTCAATCAATTCTAAAATGAGAAATGATTCGAAATTATCTCCCGATGAATTAAATATATGGAGATGTTTGCATTGTGGTGTAGATGGACATACTACTCCTTTAGTTAGGAGAGGTCCTGAAGGAGGAAAAGTTTGTATTTTTTTTTTATATGTTATATGTTTTATATATAAATATAAATTTATTAAATTTTTAATTAAAATTTCTTTATTATTAAAGACACTCTGCAATGCTTGTGGTTTGGTGTGGTTAAATAAAGGTGAATTGCCGTCTCATCGAAAGTATTTGTTCCAATGAAATAGTTATAAGTATTATTTAAAAACTGTATAATATTCGTCGATAATGTATAAATATGATAATTTTAAATAGTTTAGATTTTGTAAATAACTATTTAATAATTCTTGTACCAATAATTATAATTAAAGATTTTTATTCTATATTTATTTATTGTACATTAAATCATGCGTATTTTATGTATATTGTTTGATCTGCAAAAATAATTAAAATAAAGTTTAAGAATGCTTCGATCGTTTACCTCGAAAGCATTATCACCATATTTTAAGAAAACCGTGGTAATAATGAATACGGAAAAAAAAACAATTGACATTGTTTATTGAAAATTCTTTACGTTAATTTCAAAATTGTAGATTACAGATTTATTCAACTTCCAATGTTCACACTTATCAACTTATAATTCACATATTGCTGGTTTAACAGACCAACAAAATGAAGTAATTCATTTATTATTTTAACACTCTTTTTTTTACCTGTTATTCGAATAAAATAAAAATTATTATGTGAAAATTTTTATAGTTACGAAAATCCGTTTATGATTTTTGTCAAAAAGAACTTGCTCCTCGAGCAGCAACCATTGATAAAGAAAACAATTTTCCAATGGCAAGTTTAAAAATTCAAAAAATTTAAATTCAAATAATTAAAATTCAAAATAATAATAATTCATCGTTTATTTTAGGATATGTGGAAAAAATTCGGGAAAATGGGACTTTTAGGAGTCACTGTTCCCGAGGAATATGGTGGTTTGAATTTAGGTTATCTCGAACATACTTTAATTATGGAAGAAATATCACGTGCATCAGGGTCCGTAGCGCTTTCTTATGGTGCACATTCAAATCTATGTGTAAATCAAATAGTTCGAAACGGTAATGAAAAACAGAAGTGGAGGTATTTACCAAAGGTATTATATTGCATTTGATATTAAAAAATGATATTTCTCAAAAGGTAACATATTATTATTATTATTATTATTTAGTTATTATCGGGTGAATTTGTTGGGGCACTTGCCATGTCTGAAGCTAGCTCGGGTTCAGATGTTGTATCAATGCGTTTACGTGCAGAAAAGCAAGGAGACAAATATGTTTTGAATGGTAGTAAAATGTGGATTACGAATGGTCCCGATGCTGATGTGTTGGTGGTTTACGCGAAAACAGATCCATCCTCTCGTTCACGAGGAATTACCGCATTTTTGGTTGAAAAGGTTTTTTTTACTACTATAATTATCATCATTATCACATTTATCAACATTACCACATTGTATTTCAATATATATATATATATATATTTGGGGGGTAGGGATTCGTAGGATTTTCTACATCAGATAAACTTGATAAACTTGGTATGCGTGGTTCGAATACGTGCGAACTTGTATTCGATAATTGTGAAGTTCCTGGTAATTTATCGATGTTATCCTTCATTACCATTTGTTATATTTAAGATATAAATATTTTTTATAATTTTTCATTTTTTTTTCAGTTTCAAATATTTTAGGCAAAGAAGGTGATGGAGTATATGTGTTAATGAGTGGTCTAGATTTAGAACGACTTGTACTTTCAGGAGGGCCTTTGGGGTAAATATAGACAATAAAAATTTCAAATTGTTTTTTTAATTTTAATTAATTTTAATTAATTTTAATTATTAAAAAAAAAATCTTCAATTAGATTGATGCAATCTGCTCTTGACATTGTTATTCCATATGTGAACACTCGTCAACAATTTGGCCAACCAATTGCACATTTTCAGTTAATGCAAGGGAAACTTGCAGACATGTATACTAAACTGAATGCATCTAGATCATTTGTATATTCAGTTGCTAAAGCTTGTGATCTTGGCCATGTTTCTAATAAGGTATAAAAATAATATGTTATGAGAGTTCATAAATGTAATCATTTATAAATAAATAAATGTTAAATATTATTATTCGGTAGGATTGTGCCGCAGCTATATTATTTTCTTCCGAACGAGCCGTGGAAGTTGCATTGGAGTCTATTCAATGCTTGGGAGGTAATGGGTACATAAATGAATATGACACTGGTCGGATATTAAGAGATGCAAAATTATATGAAATTGGCGCCGGAACAAATGAAATCCGAAGAATGGTGATTGCAAGGTTTGCATTTTATAATTATATTATATATATTTCTTTTTATTACTATTTTTATTAAGTTGGTATATATGAATATATTTATTAAATCTTATTAGGGAACTTACCAAGGAATTTGGTGGTTGATTATTTTAATTATTATTTAATAAATAAATTTATAATGATTGAATAGATAAATTATAGAAAATTGTATTCAAAAAAAAAAGAAACATTCAAAAATATATATATATAATTTTATGAAATTTTATTATAATAAATCTTGAATTAATACATACATACATTTACAAGGTTTATTATTATTAGACAAGGATTGTACACATCAAGTGAAGTTTTTTTGTTCATTTTACCTACCTTAATATATACATATATATATATATATATATATTATTTTTTTTTTACTAATTTTCTAGCTATAGTATAAAAAATTTAGATTCTAAAACCAAATCCTCCAAAAAATAACAATTATTCATTTTGGATAAGTAGAGAAATGTTATTGTAGAAATTGGTTCTCTCTCCTCTATTTTTTTTTTTTTTTTTTTTTTTTTTTTTTTAAAAAAAAAATGCAGACTAGGACAAACGAATATTAGACAAATGTTATATGCAGACTCGAATATAATGATTCAACCAGTCCGGGAATCAAATCTGCCGATATAAATTGTCGGCGTCACTTCTTTAAATAAACCATGTAATTCTTAATGTAATAATAACCCAAGATGGTTTCCCAAAAAGAAAAAATAATAAAAAATGTACAAGACTGTATATTAAGTAACTGAAATAATTTGAATGGCAGTTATTATGGAAGCAGAAGTTATAGAAGCAGTTTATCGAAATCAATTTAGCAGATAAAGAATTGATGAGTAATTTATCGTTGAGTACTATATTGTTTAAATTGGGACATGATATCTGTTACGTTAGAAGGGGTTTGAAATTGTTGCATATTAGGATTAATATGTTGAGGCTGATGTTGAGTTAAAGGTATCACATTAGGCGTGAGAGAATTGGGAGTTATAGTGTTGGTAGGTTGACCAACTATTGAAGTATTAAAAGTTGAAGGAGGTGGGCCTAAATTAGATGTTATTTGTGAAGGCACTGTTATAAATGGTGGATTAGGAATTCCAGCATTTTGAGGTGATAGTTGTCTAAGTAATTGTTGTACATCAAAATTTGGTTGCTGCTGAGTTAACGAGCCAGGTTGAGAAGTTTGCATATTTCCAGGTGTAATAATAGACATTGGTTGAACATTTGGAGAAGGGTTTGCAGCAGCAGCAGGTTGTTGAAGAGTTCCCAAAAGATTTGCAAGGGCAGCGAAATTGACATTACTTAAAGAGATTGAATTAAGTCCTGTAGGTGCTGGCTGTCCACCAATTGAATGTGTTTGTTGTGTTTGGGGTATATTTGGTTGTCCACCAAACAACAAATTATCTGGTGATCTAAAATCACTAGGTCGTTGTGTTATCCGTGTTCTTAATAAAAGGCCAACAGCTTCTTCGACTTTAATATTGTTATATTCTATATAAATATTAAATAAATATTAATTAAAGCTATAAAGATATTTTAATTTTTTTTTATATTATGCAAAATATACTGACCATCATATTTAACATTGTCTCTCAATCTTGTTTGATCAAAGATTTGCATGTTCACTCGACCATTTAAAGCGAGGTGTCTTTCCATAAAAATAACAGCATGTACTCCTTCTACGATCATTTGACGAATGACAGCCTGAATATGAAGTTTACGAGACAAATGAAGGGTATGTACAGAAATGGATGCATCACGAAAAGCACTTTCAACTTGCCAAATGAAATTTCTAGGTAGTTATAAAAAAAAATAATAATAATGAAAATATCAATATCATGAAATAAATAAATAAATAAATACATAATACATACATAGATATAAATAAAATAATAATAATATTATTATTATTAACTCACCGTTCCGCTTCTTCAAGAACGATAATTTGACATTCCGGAACATCATTTCCTTGTCTACGGGGCAAGGGAAATTCATCATCATGCTCATCATGAGATTGAGAACGATATTGATTATCACGACTTTGTCTTCGTTCAATAAATTCCCTTGAAGGGATTCGATATGGTTTTGAACGATGGGGGTAACGTTCATCATGATGATCTTCACGATAAGAATTACGACGATATTTTCTATCATCTCGAGGAGGAGGTCTATTACCACCTCCAATATTATTATATTCGTTTTCTTCCTTGTTGTTGTTGTTGTTATTATTATTATTACGATAAGAAGAAGGTCTTTGATCCGAATGATCATAACTACCTCTCGAATCATAAGAAGCACGACGATTATTATAATCATTAGGTCGGCGATCATATTCATCATAACGTCGATCTTGATATGATTGACCATGATTAACACCTCCTCCGCCGCCGCCGCCGCCTCCACCGCCACCACTTCTTGATGGAGGATAATCACGATCATTTTGGTGCCAACTATCTTTATATACTTTTTTATTCCAATGTTTTCCTTGTCTATTACCACCCGAAGGTTTAAATCCCCCTTCGTGCGATGATGAATGATGCCATGGTTTACCGTGAGAAACTTCTAATCCTAATTAAGATATATTAAAGATGCATTAAAGATGCATTATTAGAGAATGTATTACATGAGGTAATTAAAAACGTATATTAAAGATATATTAAAAATAGTTAATATGATTTTTAATAATAATACGGATTATTTAATATCAAAAAAAAAAAAATAATAATAAAAAATACATGCCTAATTTTAATCCATGCAACACTCTACCATTTTCTTTTTCAATAGCTCTTATCACACTTGCGGGATTATCATATTGAACGAAACCAAAACTATTCTTGATAGAAATTTGTAAAATTTCTCCGTGAGGTGAGAAAATATCATAAAGTTCTTTCTTCGAAGTAGAATGGGTGGATAAATTTCCTAAAAATAAACGTGAACCAGAAGGCAAAGCTTGAAATTCAGCATCCGATAATTTACGCAAATTTAAGTGACCTTTAGGTTCAGATTTATCATTATTATCAGTATGAGAACTTTGGGAACGGCGACCACGCCATCTACGATTTTCTCTACCATAATTATTATGTTCGGCATTATTATTATTATCATCATCTAAATTATGGGGGGCATCCCATGATGTTTGTTCAATATTAGAAATTTGAGGAATTTGAGGAATTTGAGGAGGAATTTGAGAAATTTGTTGATTATTATTATTATTATTATTATCAACATTTAAAACATTTAATCGATTTCCTTGATCAACATTTAATCGATTTCCTTGATCAACATTTAATTGGGTTCCTTGATCAATATTTTCAAGATTTTCATTTTTTGGAAGAACAAATAGGTTGGTCGTTCTTGCGTGAATTGCATCATACTCTTGGTTATTATTATTATTATTATTATTATCTTGGCCTTGGTTACCTTGAATATTATATTGAATATTATCTCGATCTTGGTTATATTGAATATTGAAAGTTTCATCAGTATCCATAATATTTGAAATATTTGAATTATTATTTGTATTATTTGTATTTGCATTTGCATTATTATTATTATTATTATTATTATTATTATTATTATTTTGAATAACAACATTTTGTACATTTAATCCAGAATACGAAGAATATGATGGTTCAAGAGGGGAAATTTTGGGTAAATCTGTTGTAGTAATAATAGTAGGAGATTGGTCAACAGATTTCTCGAATTTCGAAGAAGAAAAAGAAGATCGGGACACCATGTCATTATTATTATTATTATCATTATTATTGTCAGAAGAGATGGACATATTCATATTATGCATTTCTAATTGATGATTATTTGGAATATTATCATTTTCTTTTTGAAATAAACTCGGTGGAGTTTCAACTACTCCACCACCAAGTACACCATCTGGATTATTATCTTCTTGCATAAACTCATCTTCTATGATTTCTCGTGACTCTTTATTATGATTATTATTCATATTATTATTATTATTATGATTATTATTATGATTATTATTATAATAATAATTATTATTATGATTATTATTATTATTATTATCACCAATGAAATTCTCTTCTTTTTTATCATGGGAAATAGCAGCAGCAGCAGCAGCAGCAGCAGTAGTAGTAGTGGTGGTAGTGGGGGTGGTAGCAGTAGTAATAGTAGAACACTCTTTATCGACCGTTTGTAACATATTTTGATCTTTCATAGTTAAATCACCAAGGTAAATTTGTTTTTCTTCTAGTTTAGGAGATTGAGTATTGAAATCGGTCCAGTTTTCTCTTGATAAATTTTTTAAAGGTGCAGAAGGTTCATTATTTGAAGGCTCATTTATTATTGAAAAAGTAAAATCAGTTAAAGGGGCAGAGTTGGTCCTTTCATGATCTTTATTTATAAAATCCATTGACTCGTTAATAATATTTGGGTTGTTATTAACACTCTGGTCATCTACATTCGACATGCTTCTTGCTTTTTGTCTTTTAATTAATTTAATTAGAAATTAAAAAGGTCAACTTGAAGAAAGCAAAAATTAACAATGATAAAAAATAACCTGATATAAAAAAAAAATAAAAAAATAAAAAAAACGAAAAATGAGATTTCATATCAGTAATTCTATTTCTATCACGCAATTCCCAATTTATTACAAAATTTTTAATGATTTACTTATTTAATGATTTACGTACTTATAATTTAATGATTTACTTACTTTATAATTTAATTTTTTTTTTTTTTTATATTTCACTGATGCCAAAAGTCAAATTCTTTTCATTTTAATTCTGGCCAAATGTAACAACTTTAGAATAAATGGTATTAGTTTTTTTTAGAATAATTTAGAATAATTTGGAAATAATTTGAATGAATAAATTTTATTGGTTAAATATATCTAATTAATTTCTGTACTATCTGTGTGTATCGGATCTACTCCCTATCTTACTTCTTTTTTATCTCTTTTTAATTTTTTTTTTATCCCTCTCTCTCTCTTTTTTTTTTTTTTTAATAAAAAAAAAGAAAAGAAAGAATAATATAGATATGGCTTTTAAATTCAATTGGCCAGATTTTACCACGGAATTTGTTGAACAAGCAAAAAATCTTTTAACGACAGCTCTTAACAAGAGTAATAAACCTGCGAATATCGTAGATCATATAGTTGTCAAAGACTTGAATATGGGAACAAAGGTATCAAAAGAGAATTCATAACCAGTAGATCATATCAAAAAATGATAATATAATTAGGATGGGAATTAAAAATTAAAAATATAATCATATTAAAAAAATAGATATTAAGAATATAATAAATTTAATAATAATAATAATAATAATAATGATCTTTTTTATTTAATTAATTAATAGCCACCAGAGTTGGAAATCATGGAAATTGGAGAATTAGCAGTTGATAAATTTAGAGGAATTTTTAAATTAATTTATACTGGAGATGCACATTTGACTTTACAAACAAAAGTACAGGTAATTGATTTAAATAATTTATTTAATGTTTTAAATATTTATAATTATTTTTAAATAAATAAATAAATAAATTAATTAATTAATTAATTAATAAATATAAAATATATAATATTAAAAAATAGGCGAATCCTATGAATAGTAATAAATCAGATGTAAGCATGTACACCAGAAGAGGAATTCTTGCAGCAGATCAACCTTTAGTAGTTCCAATGTTATTAAGATTAAGTAATTTGAAATTACGAGGAATTATTGTTTTGGTTGTTAGTAAACAAAAAGGGATTACATTAGTTTTTAAAAATGATCCATTAGAGAAAGTTGATGTCACTTCAACTTTTGATAGTATTTCTAGTATACAAAGATTTTTACAAACGGAAATTGAAAAGAGATTAAGAATAATGTTTCAAGAGGATTTACCATCAATTGTTCATCAATTATCATTACAAAAATGGTTTAATTTTTCCAAGAAAAAAGAAGATTCCACATTAAATCAACAATCACAATCAATTTCATCACGATCGATTCCATCACAATCACCATCATCATCACCACCACGACAATCGACTTCATCAAAACATCGACAAACGATCATCCAATCACAACAAGGACCTCAATGTATGTTTTCAGGAAATACACCATATGATACAATGTCAATGCCAGATCTTCGATATCATACACCACTTTTAACACCCAATTCCGAAATTTCAAGTAATTCACCAGAATCATCATCATCATTATCATCATTTTATGCTGAAGATGGATTATCCAATTTAGGAGATCTTGATTCGTTAGATGGATATCCGGGATATTCAACGTATTCAACGTATTCAGCATATTCCAATTTTTGTGATTTATTTGAACGAAAGAAAGAAGAAGGATTAAAAGCAATATCTTCACCAAAGAAAGATCACAAAGATCATCACATGGATGGTAATCGACCACGAATATTTCATCGTCAACAACCTCATAGAAGAGGTTCATTACCTACTTGGTTACCTTCTTCTCAACAAGAACAACATTATTCTCAATTAAGAAATTCTTTAAGACGTTATATGAATAATACTAATTATAATAATAATAATAATAATAATAATAATAGGAGTATTAATAATAATAATGATAGTAGTAATTTTGATAATTTTATTGAATTAACTCGTACTCAAATGACAGCAGCCAATCTTCAACGTCATAATCAATATCAAAATTTTGATCGAACGATGTTAACAGAATTTCAACGAAACACTAATTTAGATTTAATTAATGAAAATGTTATTAATTATAATGATAATAATAATAATAATAATAATAATAATGGTAATGGTGATTTTATTCATGATAAGAAATTCAAAACTAATAATTATTATTATTATAATAATAATAATAATAATTACAATAATAACAATAATTATAACAATAATTATAACAATAATAATTCTAATAACAATAATAATAATAATAATAATAATAATAATAATAATAATAATAATAATAATAATAACAATGAGAATAATAACAAAAATCATAATAATGAAAATGAGAAAGAGAATATGAATGAGGATGAGGATGAGAATGAGAATGGTGATAAATTAAGAACCAATCAACAAATTCAACAACAAGAAATATTTTTACAACCTTCCGAAACATCCGTAGCGGCTCAACTTGCTACATTAATGAATTCCAATCATACCATATCACCTTATACTCGTACATTACAACATTTAACTTTTAGATCTTACCCTCATCCCACCAATAAGACTACGACCAATAAACGTAAATCCCCGGGTAAAGTTACTGTCAAAAGAAATATATTAAAATTTCCTGGTTTGACGATTGGATTTGGACATTGTGGAAATAATAATATGAATCAAAATAATAATATTATTAATCAGAATTATAATCAAATGAATAATATTATTATTAATAAGAATTGTAATAAAAATAATAACAATAACAATAATAACAATAATAACAATAATGATAATAGTAGTAATAATAACAATAATAACAATAACAAGAATAATAACAATAATAACAATAACAAGAATAATAACAAGAATAATGATAAATAATAAATACTAAAGAAATATTATGATTGGTGAAATGTATATTAAGTATATTAATTAATTTGAATTAATTATTAATTATCTATGAAATAATTCATTATTATGATTATTATTATTATAATCATTATTATTATTATTACTATTATATTATAATTATGATATTATTATTATGATTATATACAAATATTTATATTTCTCATTTATTTCATTTTTTTCTTTCTTTAAAAAAAATATATTTTCATGTATATATATTATCAATTTTATTATTATATTATTATCAATTTTATTATATCATCAATTTTATCAATTTTATCAACATTTATTTTTCAATTACATTTTCAATTTTTATATAAATAGAATAGTAAATAAATTTTTTTTTTTTTTTTTTTTATTCTTGTTATTATTCTTGTAATATAAATAATACCTAAAAAAGGGTAGAAAAAAGAATTTACGAAAAGAAGAATTTAGAATTAATGAATAAATTATTTTCCGAAAAAAAAAAAAAAAAACTTAATTTAATCAATTGATATCTCTATTTAGATTATTTAGAGAAATTTAAGAGATTACGAGTAAATTTAGATAAATTTATATAGAGAATGAGTAAAATTTAGATTTTTTAAAAGAATAAATTTACTATATATATATATTTTTTGTTAAATTTTATTTAAAATAATAATATTATTATAATCATTATCATTTAGATATATCGTTGTGCAAAAATCTGTCTAACCCTGTGCACATGGAGATTCATGGATGGATGGATGAATTTTTTTTATCATGTGAAATAAAAGTGTTAAAATATATATATATATCCAAAAAAAAAAAAAAAAAATTTGTTAGGTGATAAACCTTTATAAACCTTTATACTTTGGAAAAGTATAATAATATTAATAATATTAATACATAGTAGAAATAAATAAAAAAAACATTTTTTATTTTTTTTTTAAAAAAAAATTAAAACGTCGTAAAACTCATTATTAAATTCAATATCGGACTATCTTTTGTGGTGTGAATATAAAAAATAAGAGAGAGAAGAATAATGTCTTTTCGGACAAATTCTGGGGGCATGCTTGGGTACCCTACCGAACAAATGGCACACGATGATGGAATACTTTCAGAACAAGATCAAAAATACATTACTGATTTTTTTAACACATTCGCAACTGAAGAACCACTTAGTCATATGATGGATATTACACATCACAATTCTACTGGCATTCCTTTTTCAGGTAAATAATTTAATGCCTTTAATGTTATTCTCTTATTTTATTATTATTATTATTATTATTAGTTATTATTATTAGTTATTATTATTATAATCATTTATAATTGTTAGTTATTTATAATTACTATTATTATCATTATAAATTATTAGTTATTATAATTACTATTATTATCATTACAATTACTATTTTTATCATTATAATTTGTTGCTATTATAATTTTTATAACTTAAAATATTATTCTCTAAACTTTTTTATAATTAATAAAAAATAATTTAAAATTTTAATTTAAAATTTTAATTTAAATAGAAATTCCTCAAACTTCCATGACAACGACAACAACTAGAGGATTTTCTTCAGGGAATTTTGGTTCTAGTTTTGATACAAATGTTGGATATTCTGGAACCAATGGATATATATACCAACCAATTGGTTCGGCTTCTATCACCATACCAGCTAATAATACAAATAATTATCATCACCAACAACGACATCATCAACATCATCAACAACCAACTTCTTCTTCTTCTTCACATATTCATGTTCAACAATATTCTTCATCTTTAAATAATAATAATAATAATAATAATAATAATAATAATAATAATAATGATAATGTATTAAATAATATGGGAAAAGTTAAACCTATCTCTAACAACAACAATAATAGTAATAATAACAACAACAATAACATTAACAATAATAATATTAATAATAATAATAGTAATAATAATAATGCTTCTACATTATATATAAAGACAGAACCAAATAATAATATTAATCGAAGACAAAATTCACCTTCATCACCAAGATCAAAGCAACATACTTTAAGGCGTACTCCATCTCGGCGAAAATCAATTAAAAGTTCCATTAATAACAATAATAATAATAATGATTTAAATGAAAATAATAATAATAATAAGTCTGATGATGGAAATAATTCAATTTCTTCTTCTCCTTCTTCTTCTACTTCAACATTTCATCATCCAATCACATCAGGAATAAATGGTACTTCAACACCGGGATCACCGAAAATAATGTCTACATCATATGAATCAACAAGTAATAATAATAATAATAATAATAATAATAATAATAATAATAATCATAATAATCATAATAATGATGATAATAATAATAATGATATTAATATTAATGATAATAATAATAATAATAATAATCATCATCATAATGATATTCAAGGAGCGACATCATCAACGACACCAAATCGTGGTGGTAGAGGGAAAAAAGGACATCACGAACTTTTAACTGAAGCCGAAAAAAAAGCGAATCACATTGCATCTGAACAGAAAAGACGACAAAATATACGTTTAGGGTTCGATCAATTAGTTGAAATCGTTCCGACCTTAAGTCAATGTCATAGAAGTGAAGCATTGATTCTACAAAAATGTAATATTATATATATAAATTATATAAATTATAAAAAAATGGAATTCTTCTTAATTAAATAATTAATAGTTTTGTTGTTTGATTATTTATTTATTTATTTATTTATTATTCTTATTATTATTATTAAATCTTTTTTTTTTTTTAATTTTAATTTTAATTTATTTATTTTATTTTATTCTTATTTCAGCTGTTGAATATATCCAACAATTATTGATGCAAAAAAATGAATTAAAAGATCGGGTCAAATCTCTACAATCTACACTGGGTGACGCGTGAGTTACTCTATTTGATATATATATGTAATACATATATAGATATAGATATAGATATATATATATATAAGTGATATATAATTCATTTCTCCTTTTTCCTTCTTTTATTTGAAACCAATTTTTGAAATATCTATGGTCTATCTATCTATCTATAGGCCTGATCATGTGGAAGACTCGGTAAGTAAAATTAATGAATTAAAATATTTTTATCAAAATTAATTTAATGATAATAATTATATATACATATATTTATATAATAATAATAACAATAATAATAATAATAATAATATAGTCATCAGACGGAGAACTTGACTTAATCTTTTGATAAAATGATAGAATGATAGAATAATAGAATGAATATAATGGTAAAAGGAAAAAGATATTACGTTATTATATTCTATTATTATTATTATCATCATCATCATCACCATCATTATTATCATTATTATCATTATTATTTTTTTTTTTATTACCTTGAATTAAACAAAATCAACAGCAGGTGTAAATCTATTTTTCTATTTATCGGTCTATCCCTATATATGTATATATAGGTGTGTGTTGTGTTTGTGTGATGTGTATGAATTTACTATGAAATTCACCTTGGTCATATGATTTAGTAATGAACTTGAGTTTATTTATGATCAATTAGCAATTTCCTAGTAAAACTTTCACACACACGTATATATAAATCTTCTTTGTTATTATTATTTTGTATTATAATTTCCTGAAAGTTTATAGTATTTATAGCATTTTTAGTATTTATAGTATTCATAGTATTTATAGTATTTTCGGGTATAGTAATATTCTTTCTTTCTTTCTTTCTTTTTTTCCTTTTCTTTCCTTCCTTCCTTCCCTCCTTCTTTCGAAGTGCATCTCATAACTTTTAAGCTTGATGCTTCTTTCTTTCTTTCGTTTTTTTTATATATATTTTTTATTATCATTATTTTCCTTATGCAAATGTCAAAATTTGAAATTTGACCATTTTATTTTATTATTAGTATTTTTATTTTTATTGGGGTTGAGGATGTGTGAAGAAAACATATTTTAAATGCATAAAACAAATAGGAAATACATATAGGAATATATATAAATATAAAAGAGAAAATAGTAAAATAGTAAAAATAGAGATATTATATTTCAAAATTCATAAAATTTTCTTTCCCCTTTTTTTTCCTTTTTTTTTTCTTTCTTCCTTTCTTTCTTTTTTTTTTCTTTCTTCCTTTCTTTCTTTTTTTTTTCTTTCTTCCTTCCTTTTGTTAATTTAGTCAATAACAACAGATATATATAACACAAATCAAATAATTCTTATTTGTATGTAAAATGATTATATTTGTATGTATGTATGTATGTATAGATTATTATTTTTTTTTATCATTTTTTTTTCAAAATTTATTTTTCAAAATGTAGGATATAAACTTTTTTTCTTAGATACATTTTTTTTTATAATTCATTTATTTTGAAATTTTTTTTTTCATTTATTTTTATAATATCAAAAAAAAAAAAATTTTGATTATAATAATTTTTACAGTATTGCAGTATATTATTATGAATGAATGAATATAATATTATAAAACATTTATCCCAAATTAATCAAAAATTAGTAAAATAGTCAAATTAGTCAAAATGATCAAAATGGGTGGTCAATTGATCTACTTATTTGGATGTAGTTTATCACTTTTCTACCTTCTTATAGAACAATTTAACGAAAGAAAAAAAAACGAAAAAGTAAGGAAAAAACTATGTAACATTATGACGAATTACTCTTACTCAGTATCATATAAATTTATTTTGCACCACAAAAGTTGTAAAATAAATAAATCACGTTTTTATCAAATATCTGATTTGAACTCTAAAAAAAAAAAATAAATGATCATCGAAAATTTTAGAGAATGATGTCTTTTGTTGTTCAAGAAATTTCACCTGAAATACAACATTATATTGATCAAATGTTTTCAAGAATTTCTGGCAATAGTTCATCTTTTTTACAAGGATTTTTACTCGGTCAACTTACGATCGTGGTTTTGGTTATTGCTTTTATTAAGTTTATGTTATTAGAAGAGGCTTCAACCATACAAAAAGTTTGTATATTTTATAGATTCACTTTTTGAAATTGTACTCTTTCCACTTTTCATTATTCCACTCTTTCTTTCAGTTTCTACCTTTTCCCATTATTTCCCATTATTTCCACTATTTCCACCACTATTTCCACTCCCTTTGAAGTCCTCCCACTTAGAATTTTACGTTTTTTTTTTTTTGTTTTTTTTTTTTTTGAAATTTGTTTATTTTGTCCACATTAGGACATAAAATTTATGCTGAATGAAAAAATAAATTAGTGATGTTTTATAGCGTCCTTCTCCTACATCTGCAACCTTACTCAACTCGCAAACAGCTAACGTACCACCTGCGTCTATTATTCTATCAAAAACTTCGTATGATTTGAAATATCGAACACCCGAATCAACTGATTGGTTAAATGTACTTTTAGCACAAGTTATACATCAATATAGGGAAGATGCCAAAACCGATAATCTCTTAGTACGCTTTGTGGATCAAGCGTTGAATGAAAAGGTTAAACCTGATTTTGTAGTAAGTATTTTTTTTAATTAATTAATTAAATTAAATTAAATTAAATTCATTCATTAATTAATTAATTTTTATCTCAAAATTTAATTATTTATTTATAAAAAAAAAAAAATAAAAATATATCTTAAATTTATTTTCTAATAATAAATTTTTTTTTTAAAAAAAAAAAAAGGGACCCATTGAAGTTACCAAACTTGAAATTGGGGAAGAATATCCTATTTTTAGTAATGCTAGAATTCGTCCAACAGAAATAATGGGTAGAATGGTAAGATTTCTAATTATATATATCTCTCTCTTTTTTTTTAAAAAAATAATATTAAATAATAATGTTGTTATTGTTATTATTGGTTCTTTTTTCCTTTTTTTTTCTTTTTTTTTTGTTTTTTTTTTCGTTTTTTTTTCTTAGCGAGGAGAAATAGATTGTGATTTTAATGATCAAATTACAATTGGAATTAATACACAAATTCTCATTAATTGGCCTAAACCACGTATAGCAGTATTACCAATTTCACTTGCATTATCAGTAATAAAATTCTCTGCTACGGTAATAATATAACAGTTTGTATTTTTGATTTATTTCTTGTTGTTTTTTCTTTTTTCATCTTTTTCTTTTTTCATCTTTTTCTTTTTTCATCTTTTTCTTTTTTCATCTTTTTCTTTTTTCATGTTTTTCTTTTTTCATCTTTTTCTTTTTCATCTTTTTATTTTATCATTTTCATTTAATCATTTACATAAAATTCATTTACGTTTTTATAATTTAGATAAATTTAGAAATTGACACAGATTCCGATTCATCTTATATTGTCGTTTCTGTACTTCCAGAATTTACTCTGGAATTTGATATACAATCTTTAATTGGATCAAGGTCGAAACTTGAAGATATACCTAAAGTCACTCAAATAATTACTTCCAAATTACGAAACATTTTTTCCGAAAAATTTGTACATCCAAATTCCATGAAAATCGAATTACCTCCTTTGAACTCTACTATATAAAAATTCAATTTATTATTATTTTTATTATTTGTATTGTGATCAATGTAATGTAAACTTTAGACTTCATTAATTTCAAATAATAATTTTTTATTTTTCAATAATAACCACCCATTTTAATAATAATAATAATAATAATAATATTTTTTTTTCCAATAGTTTCATTAATTTGTTAACAAAAATAAGAAATTATTTTTCCAAATAAAAAAATATGACCTTTCTGTATAATATATATATATTATTTATTTAGTGAATTTAACATTCACAGATTAGGAATTACAATAATAATAATAATAAAATTCAATAATAATAATAATGATAATATTTTTTATTTTCTTTATTACAATTTATTGAATGAAGCAACATCAACACTTTGAACATAATCTTCAAATGCTGTAATCTTTTCTTCTAAATCATCTTTTATAATTAAAAAAAAATATATATATATATAAAATATAATAATTAAATAATAAACAGAAAAATAATTAGTAAATTAAAAAAATATTTTAACTTACCAACTCCAACTTTATCATCTTCAACTACACATGAAATTTGTAATTTTTTAATACCATAGCCAACTGGTACTAATTTAGAAGCCCCCCAAACAAGTCCATCCAATTGAATAGTTTTAACACATTTCTCCATTTCAGCCATATCAGTTGTATCATCCCAAGGTTTAACATCTAATGTCACCATACTTTTAGCAATAACTTTCGGTTTGGCTGCTTTCTTTGCATGATATGCCGCCAAACGTTCTGCTTTCTGTCGTTCGACTTCTTCATCATCTTCTTCATCAGATGATCCGAATAAATCGACATCATCATCATCATCGTCATCTTTTTTTACTTCCCTTGTCGTCTCTTCTACTACTGCTGGTCCATAATGAGATGAGTCATGAGTAGAATCACCAGGAAGACTCGAAAATTCTTCAGAATAAGATGCAATATGATTATACCATCGAGCTGCGTGAGGGTATTTGGAATGATCAGGAACTTTATGATTTAAAGCTTTAAATACGGCAACATCGGCTTGACTTGGTGAATAACTTTTTTTTTTTTTAAAAAAAAAAAAAAATCAAATTAGAATATTTAAATGAAAAAAAAAAAAAAATCTGATTTATTTCAAAAATATTAAATTCTTAAATTTTCAGAAAGAATGGTATTAAAAAAAGGTTTCGTTCATAAACGGTGTCTTAATTCCGTTCAGAAACACGGACCAAATAAAGTACTCATCATAAAAATTGTTATAACAACGCAAGATAAATATAATATAATATTTTTTTTTATCTATCTCTCTCTCTCTCTCTGGAATTTACCTTTCAATATAAGATTTACCCTCCAAATATGAATTGAGAGCTGTAAGACCCGAATCCTTATCTAGTTGAGTGAAACCCTGAATACAAGATTTAATAAGAAAAAATAATTTTAATTTAATTTAAATATATTTATTATTATTATTATCTATAAACCGCTATATTACATCTTCAAAAATTTACCATTTCGTGTTATCGAATATATATATATAAATAATATATATCAAATAATTTTTTTTCTTCCCAAATAAAAAAAAAACTCGATATTGAGATAAAAAAAGATTTTTAATTCAACAATTCAAACAATTCAATCAATTAGTGGCTTATAAGGATTATTATTATTGGTTGAAATAAAAAATTCAAAGATCGAATCAATCAATCACGTACTTCCTAATAAGCTCTGCAACATAAATCTTAAAACAAATTCGAAAAAATTATCAGAAATTGAGATAAATGAAGGAGCTAAATCATTACTGAAAAATTATAGTAAGTAACCCGATGACAATGAGGACGATGGTAATGAGGATGAAGACGATGACGAAGATTCCTCTGATGATGAAGAGACAAATTTTATAAATATTACATTTTTTGATGATGACGATGATGCTGGATATTATTATTATTTAGGTAGTGGAAAAAAAGCTAATAAAAGATCGATTCACTTTGATCAATCATCATTAAACGTTTCCATGATATAATTAGTACTTGTTAATTTTAATAAACGATATATCTGATAAAAAAATAAGTTATTATTGACACATCACATGATCTGTAATTTACACGATACCTCTATAATAGGAACTTAGATAATCTTAAATAAAATTTAATCCAATGATCAGATTTCTTTTATATTATAGTATTTGAATGTATACATTTGGAGGAATCCATTTATGGAAAAAAAAAAATTTCTCAATTTTCTTGGTTTATGTAAGCATCACATGATTCAATTTTAATCAATAAAAATTCAAGAAAATATATTCACGTGTTTATATAAAATTATAAATTTTCATTTTTTTATTTATTTTAACAGATACAAAATATCTAAAATCATTAGAAATCTTTTTTTAAAGTAAAATTATAATAATTAACTATTTTTAGTATATTCTCAAATTTGATAGGTATAATTAAATACAGGAA
>CAJVPK010000733.1:0-22906 GCA_910592015.1 Diversispora eburnea | reverse complement strand
ACTAATAAATAAATATACTAAATATAATAAAATATACTAAATAACTATACTAATAAAATAAATACAAATAAGAATAAGATAAAATAAAATAATAAGAAATTATGAAAGTGGAGGAAACCCATGGTAACAACGAATTGAGTCCAAGGATAAATAATATGCCAACTGCATTTCTCAACATTTGATGAACTCGCTAAGGCAAAAGAATTTAAGAAAGGCATACATTCTGGAATAAGACTTAATGCATCCGCACAGGCAACTAAAATTCGAGATATCAAATCTTCTATGGTAATTTTTTCACTATCTAAAAAAGGAAGTTGAGGATTATTAGAGTCAGACTTTTGCCTTGCATCAATATCAATTACCAAGCGAAGAGGTTGATTTCCATCAATACATTCATGTGTATTTGATATTCTATAAACTTCTGTAGGATGATCAATCACTGTATAATCCTTTCCCGCCACTCGGATTATATATTGAGAATAAATCTCTTCGAGTTGGTATGCCTCTAAAACTGCTGTATCATTTCTATCAGAAGAGCTGGTATGACCATTAGATGCAAGCCAGTATTTATGAAATATATGTTCTTTATGACCAGGTTTATAATCAAGATCTGTTAAACCCATAAAAAGTCTTTTTGCTTCATTATATTCAGCTGACTTTTGATTTAGGCACTGCTGTTGTAAGCTTGAAGAGTCATTGCTTTGCAATAACGATTCACGCAAACGTTTTTTTTGCTTCACTAGACAAACTCATTTTATTGATTTGTATATATGCGTTGTTTGTATATGCGTTATTTGATTTAACAAAAATTATATATGTACTATTCTTTTGTAACTATAATAACCAGTAGATAAATCTTTAAAATAAAATTAATTATTTCGTAAAGAATTCTTTACACATATCATGCCAAGAAAAAATATAAATTTAATTGAAGTAATTAAGTTTAATGGTATTTTCTATTGTCCATATATTCATAGAACTGGAAAAATCTGTGATTGATATAGTTATAAACCAGAAGGATGTCATATTCATCAGAAATCTCCAGTATATACCCCTTGTAGAGATTGTGGTAAATTAAATCGTTCCAAACACAACGCATGTAGTGATCACGTAGGCAAGTATCAAAGTAGAGAGAATTATTACAGAAAAAAACAGGATGAATTACGTACAAAAATTACTATGCTTGAGAATCATACACCTGTCTTATTTGAATCAAGACACGAAATATAATCATGCGCTTGACATTTATCAATTATTTTTTTGAGGATTTCTTTAAGCGAAGCTATATCCTCTTTAATACCTGCTATATTTTGCGCAATCTTATTTCGTAGAGCTACGGATTCCAAAACTTTTAGTTGATCTCGTGTTTTACTCGAGCCCATTTTCCGATAGAATTACATTAACCGCGATCCATTCAATTTTTGATATGGGCATACTGACTCGAGATAATTAATTTCGATTTGAAAAAGAATCTCCATAATATATATCAGACGAAAGTAGTCTATATAAAACATCTTAAACATCTCAACTATTATATGTGTCAAAGACACTAGCTCCGCTATACTAACCATGGCAAAAATCGCTACATCATTTGTAAATCGCTACATCATTTGTAAATCGCTACATCATTTGTAAATCGCTATATCATTTGTAAATCGCTACAAATTGACTCCTCAAACTAGTTTACCCCAACTTAGTAGTTATACCGAAGGGTTGACTAGAAATCTTTCGGATAGTAAGACAAAAGAGTAGGTTCGAAAAGCCAGAGATCAGGCCAAAAGACGCTTCCAACAGTATACGTGTTACCCAAATCCCAAATCATTTGAGATTTGGGACGCCAAAATCCCAAATTACTAGTATTTGGGATTTGGGATTTGGGATTTTGACAAAAAATACTAATCATAATTTGGATTTTGGAATTTGGGATTTTGGCATTTGGATTTTGAATTTGGGTGGTAGGTATATTCAACAGTTGGGGTTGAGCAAGGAGCAAGCAAATGCTCTTATTCCTATTCGAGCTCCTGGGAGACGGTTTGAAGAAAGAGATCCCATTAAGGCTATTGCGCAAAATATTATAAAAAACAATCTCTCATCTGAAGAGATAAATGGAATAGCATATGACTTGACTTCTTCTGCCCTCACTACTGTTGCGGGAAATTCTCGTCTTAATTTATTACAGAAAGAATTGCGTAGCTTAGGAGTTGATTATCTCATCACTGAGACAACGAAAATACTTTTTATTACTGAAGAAGCAAATCAGATTCAAGCAAGAAAACACATACTTCATGGGATTAATGGTTACGATTGTCCCGAGTTCTTTTACCTGAAAAAAAGTCCAAGAAAGACTTAACGAATGTGATATTATCAGGTCTCCTTCGATGCAAAATCTAGTAGATGTGATGGTAATACTATGTATGCAGTCAGCAGAAGTAAAAACTCTTCGTATCAATAGATACAGACCAAGTCGTGAATCATGATATAATTCTGACTATTCTTGATATTGCACTGGTTATGCGAAAAATAAAGGTGAAGTAGAAGAACCCCAGCCATTCCTTTCAATGGAAAAAAATCCAATACGAACAAATGAATTGCTTATCTGAGTTCAGAAATCAATACCAGATAAATTTCCCTTCTTGTTAAAAGATAAGGATGGAAATACTAATATTACATCTCTTAATCAATTTTTGAGTTGTCATAAAATTACCTCATCTATATTAAGAAAAATAGGTGCCAATCATGCTTCTAGAATACATGGAGGTAAGAATGATACTGGCCATTAAAATTTACGACAATTGGCATGTAGGCATAAGATAGGTCATGCTTCATCAATCGAACATTATGGTGTGATTAATGATAGACCAGTTACTCCAGTGTCTAGGCCAATCCCTCCTATGATTAAACAAGAATATGATGAAATTAAAGATATCTAGCCTGATAAGGCGCCACTAATGTGGCATAATTTATATGAGAATATTTAGGCTCGAAGAACTATTGCTTTGCAATAGATTAGTAGTTATTAATTATCAGATGCGATATCATTCTCACTCTGTAAGTCACTATCAAATAAATCATAGGTTTCAAATTTTTTTATACAATGTAGTATACAATGTCCAGCTCCTTCATCAATACAACAATGATTTCTACAACAACCTAGTTTATTTAGTATATGTTTTTTACAATAACTTCCTAAATCAGGGTCATGGAATAATTTATTACATTCTTAACATTTATCAAAGTAATCTAAAAATTTACTTTTATTAAGTTTTTTTACTAATTTTTTTATATAACGGAATTCACTTGTTTTCCCATAATCTTTAGGTATATTATCATCTGAATTGAGATACTCCACTGAAAAATTAATTCCGGCATCTTTCATTACTTTAAAATCAAAAATTTGATCCATATTGTATTTGTGAAAACTTGAGAATTCTATATAATAATAATAAAATTAATTGTGTAAATATCAAAACCTTGTGAGATTTCATCTCTATGATGAAAATTAATTACTAACTGTACTTCTTTGCTACATGTATATTAAGCTCATCACCGGAACCTGAATCAAATTCAGATTAAGAGTCGAATTCAGATTCGGATGAAGACGAGGATGAGGATGGAGATGCGGTATCATTTAAAATTATCTTTTTTCTTTTAGCCTTGTATAGTGTACATTTTCTTTGAGAAATATCTGGGATTGCTATCGAGTTCACAATTTCTTGTCGAATCTCGGGTTTCACTATCTTCAGTAATTGGCGAATAGAAATCTGAATTTTTTTACTAGACATTTGCTTAACAATTCTGGATATCGCTCTATTGGTATTCTGAGATAGGGTATCCTTATTATTTTTTCAACCCATTTGTTTAACAAATTCTTCGGTTATAGTTGACCAGTTAGCGCCTGAATCAATAGTAGGTTTAGTTGTTGTCGATGTCATAATATGTATCTTGACACTAGCTTTGCTATTATTTATTAATACGAAGTAAAAAATATATTACTGCATATATTATTAAATATAGAATCACAATAATAACTTTATCTTACGAAATCAGGTCCTTGGGTAGCTCTATAAGTCATAAAGTACCAATAACAGTTATACTAGATTCCAGTACTAATTATAATATTATTGACGAGAGTATAGCAAAAATAATAAACTTAAAAATTGATAATACATTTGATACAGAAATATACAGTCCTATTAGCAAGCCCAATATATTGGGAATAATTCGTGCAATGGAAATTTCAGTCCTGTCTCAAGATCGAAAATGGGAGCAAATAAAAGTTACCAATGTTTTCGTTACCAATAAATCCAAACTTGAATTTGTACTGGTATTGGGTCAGCCATAGTTTAAAGATAATACAATGGAATTGGACTTCCCAAATAAAATTCTTACACTTCTTGATGGAACTACTATACCATTAGTTATTGGGTCAGGAATTCTGCTGCCTACACAACACAATCAGTCCGTGGATGAATATGTCAAGACGATAAAGGTATATACCGTATCATTGGGTATCAACTTAAATAATCAAGACCTTAAGGAGACTTTCTTCAATGGTCTATCACGAGAAAATAAAAAAGAAGTAATTCGATTCGGGTTTAAAAATTCTCCAAATGAAATAATTGAGCGTTTAAAATTTATTTCAACTGGATCTACTGATATTCAAAAATTCCGATTTGGAAAATTGGAGTAAGGAAATGAATCAGTAATGGACTATTTTGCAAACGTAGAAAAATGTGGTAAATTAGCTAAATACAATAGAAAACAGCTTAGATATTTCTTTTTTCGTGAATTGTTACCTGATAACTAAATGGAAACCAGAAGATACGGATTAGAGCTTCCATTAGATGAGTTAGTAAAGAGGTTAAGCACATTGGAAAGACTTGCCAGATAAATAAGAGAATACGCAATTATCTGAATATGTGTCTTTTTTCTGATTAAAAATATATAATAATATACAACTTAAGAATGGCACAACTATTGCGAAGCAGGCCGTTAGGTGATTCAAAGAATCATGACTCAAAGGGTTTAAATATTTTTGATTTATCAGAATTGCTAGAACAGATCTTATACTTTTTAGAAATCGATCGATCTCTCTACTCCACTTTATTTGTTAGCCGTTTATGGTATAAGTGTGGCATACCACTACTATGGGGAAGAGTTAAGTTAAAAGGTAATGATATCTATTACAGTCATTATTTTCCAAGTGAGTATAATTATTGTGGAGAATATCGAACACGGTTAGAAAGTTTCATAAAGTTAATATGTAGGAAGACAAAATCAGTTTATGCCTCAAATTTGGAAAACTTAAAAATTACATATTATCATTCAATTACACATAAATTAATTGGATCTATCATAAATTACTGTTCAAATATAATTCATTTAAACTTTAAAAATAGCGTGGGCGTTAGTGATGGGACATTAATTAAAATAGCTTCTTCATACCCAAATTTAAGATACCTTAATTTATAGAATAATCGAATGATATCTGATAGAGGGCTATGTGAGATTGCGCAAACATACAATAAATTAGAATATCTAAATATTTCTTACTGTAGAAGTATTACTGATAAATCATTAATAACAATTGCTGAATCATGTCGTAATCTGCAAGAATTTTATTTTAGTGAAACATACTGGATTACTGATAAATCGATAAGCCATATCTTAAATTCATATACTAACATACAATCTTTAGACATTACATTTAGCCATGAAGAAATCAAAGATGCTGATATGTTAATACAAGCACATCTCAAAATAGAATATCTCGATTTCGCCAGTGTTATGGCTTTTCAAAATGATTCTCTTATTGTAACTATTATCAGATCTTCTCCAAATTTAAAATGTTTTAATATTTCTGGTAATGATATTGGAGATAAGGTTGTTGAAGCAGTAGTTAATACATGCTATGAATTGGAATATCTTGATCTTGGAGGGTGTGGATTTATTACCAAACTATCAATATATAATGTTATTCGTTTTTGTTCTAAACTTCAGTATCTTGAACTTGAATTTTGTGACATTTCTGATTCAATCATTAAAGAAATAGCTCGTTCGTGCCTTAATTTAAAATATCTTGATTTGGATAGTTGTAAAAATATTAGTAAAGAAGTTATAAAACGACTTAATCCGAGTATACATATAGAAAATTACGATTCATCAAATGAACTGTCTGATTCTGAATCCAACTTCGTCGCTTCTGATGATGATACTTCAGATTCTAATCCAAATGTCAACTCACAGAGTGAGGACCCACCTCCACTTATCTTAACCTTTACTGATATATTGGATGAAAACAGATTTATTTCTGAGTTTATTAACCATATCATATTAAATTCAGACACAGAGTTTCCTGCTTTGCAGACTCGATTAGAATGAAGTAATTTATTAAATAGTCTTATTCGAGCTACTCATCATTCATGGCAAGAGCTTAGAGTGGATAAATATTTATTGTTAACTTTTTTTCAGCAAAGATATATAATATATAATATAAATTATTATCATGAAAGCGAAAATAGTCAAAGCTAAAGTAGAGGATCAAAAAGTTAATTGTTACCTTGAACTGGGTTTTCACGGTCCTTCCATGTGTAGTGATAAGCTCCTCAAAAAAATCAGAGGCAAAATTAGCAGAAAGCTGACTTCCAAAGAAAAAGATAGTAAATTCGTCAGAGAAGAAACCATAGCTCCACTTGAATTGGCCATAATCCCACTTACCTTTACTTCTAATATAAAAAATAATCTCCATCTTAGTAACAAGAAATCTATCACAATTTCAACTGAAGTGCTTGTAGAGGAATATGGCCCTAAAACACCTAATTATATCCTGCTTGGTAATAATTGGTTCTATGGCCAAAGCAGAATTAATGATAAAATCCAACATTATTTATCAGAAATAGTGACAGATGCAAAAAATGCTTTTGTAAAAACTACATTGCGTATCAAAGATCTTAAAACCAAAAAGAAGCCAAGGGTTATAGTATCCATTGATAAAAGAGATATTCATGATTTTTACAAATCACTTCCTGGGAAATCAAAAGATGAGTCAAAGACTCGAGAATCTGTTTCTTCACTATCCCGCGGATCAAATATCTCTGCAACTTCTGATTCAGACACTTCTGATTCAGATACTTCGGACAGTGATTCAGGCAATTCTTCTACATCCAGTTTGGGAATAAAAGTTATACATATGACGCGCCCATTCTAAAGTGTAAAGTAAAAGGTAAAGTTAATTATCGAGCTTTACATTAATGCATCCGATCTTAAGGAAAGTAAGTTTTTTAATTGATGTATAAAGCATGACCTAGATAACTGATTTTTTCGTACCCGTTGCATACCACACCCAAATTTGAATCGAGTAAATATGTAAATATAGGTAATATGTCTAAGTCTCGAAATAATATGTGTAAAACGATGGGTAAGTTCACTGATAGTCCATCCCAGTATATGAATCTGCTTAATCTCCATAAATATGAACACACGTATGACCCGAGGAATAACTTTGTGGTGGTTGAAAATAAAAGTAAAAGAAGTATAGTAGGTGTATTTGATTATATTGAACTATAGCGGAGCTAGTGTCTTCTACACATATGTATACTTGGAAATACATCACCCGTTGCTTCTGGCATAATTTCGTTTCGTAGTAAGTTGTTTTAACTGCATTTATAAACCGCGATCATGATAATCATATTTTTTACGTATTACGTAGCATGTTTCTATTACCCGTGATCGGAGCATGTGTTTGAGGCACACGGGGTGCGGTGTTTTCAACACTTAACGTGGATGCGAAGTCGATCAGGCACATAGGTGCCCTTGCTTTGCATGTGAGGGGTCAACGTGGTACTAGTTAATCGTGCACGGACTAAGAATAAACTTTATTTCGGAAAACTGGTAGAATGGGTATTGTTCCGGTTTAATTGATAGAATAAACATTTTTTGGTATAATTGATCACAAATACATTATGGTATCGAATTCACACTATAAATAAAGTTACAATCGACAGAGTAACGAATATTTCAATTAACCAAATTTTATACACACTCTTTATTGTTATAATGAAAATGTACCGAAAAGTTTATATACATTTTTTGGCGTAGTTATCTTTACAACGTAATTCTTTTATTTCTAGCAAATTCCAGCCTTAACATGAAATAGTTTCTGGTGGATTCCAGTCCTCGCAAGAAATGCATAAAAAAATAATGATCGACGATTTTCTCTATAAAAGATGAATTTTTTTTCGTTATCTCAACCTTCTGCAAAATCAGAAATAATAGTGTCTTTGACACATAAAGTATAACGAAATAATTAATAAAATTTTGCAGTCGTCTTTGAAATAAAACTATCGAATTCATCACAGAAAATAATCTACTTAGCTTTGTTTGAATTAAGGTATCCTCGTTGTGATTAAATGCCCGTGCTTCCCCACGATTAATAACGGAGTTAGTGTCTCTGACACATATTCTAATCAGATTTTCTTTTCTCACGCAGATGCATTCATTTAACATTTCGGAGAATATGCCTTTTATAGCATTAACCGCTTCATTGTTTTTCTTCCTCGTGACGATATTTCCCGAACACGTTCATCTGTGCTTTGGGATTGTTGCAACATGCTTCTTTTTGTACTATGTCATGCAAAATCTCATTGCAGAAATCAGCAGAATTAGAGCCGAAATTAATTCTCGTGATGCTAACTACGTGTTGGAGGCGCAGAATATTATTTCCATGATTAATAATCTAACTGGAGAACATAACGAAATCAAATGGGTTCTAGAAACCTACTATAATAATTTTAATCAAATTGCAACTGAATTCGAAACAATCGGTAGAAGAATTGTATCACTCCAGAGTGAGAATAATCAACGTTATGCTCTTACCCAGAGCACAAACAGGAGGGGGTCTGATCAACCAAGCGAGGCTTCATCATTCTCTGCCCATTTTTCATCTTCTACCAATTCATCTCCAAATTCCTCAGGTACAGATCGAGCCGAGATGCGCGAAATATATAACAAGAAAAATTTACTAATCATTATTCTTGATTGCAGAATCTGAACGAATTCAATATACGGATATTACCTTAACAATTTGCTCCTGCTTTAAAGAAATCTTCGATAGGGTCGCGGCTGAAAAAAAATATACCTTTGATGAAATGTGTTATAGTGTAGCGATGCGCATTCGTAAACTTGGAGGAAATGTTAGACAGTCTACAGTTAAAAATTTTTATAATAGAAGTAGTGATTGTAAAGCTAGCACAGTTAATGAAATAGGTAGATGGTTAGACAGTATGGGGTAGGGAAAGGAACAGCCATTTCTTTATAATGTAAAGGGGCCTAGGATCCGGCTTATTCCTCCCTCTTAGCTTTCTACTCCATACTTCTATCCACTGGATTAGCCTTTTATTGCAGAGCAATGACCCTTTGGGTCTACATTGTAGTTTATAGCGTTTTAAAAAATAATTTTACAGATATGTGTATTGCATAGCAATGAAGCTCCGCTCCCAGAGACACGAGACTTCGTCTCTTAATAAAGCAATTATTTGTTATTTTTATTCGTGTTTCGCAAGTATAAATAATTGAATTTTAATCCGCATGCATGTGTCATAGAGCTCCAAGGAGCAACCGCATGTGATCGCAGGAAAATGATTTATGCATTGTAGTTAAAAATTTGTACGAATTGATTATAAGTTTTCTGGTAAGCTCTGTATAGCGATTATAACTTTCTTTTGATCGATACGAAAAGGACAATTAAGAAAATAGTGATCGTCTTTACCTAGACAGCTCCAGTCGTCCCATATACCTAAACGAGTATGTACATCTTTGCATATCGGACATTTAGCTTCTGAATCGGTATATTTAAATACATCTCGATGCCATGCATTCGATTTAATATATTTTAAAAGAAATCGTTTTTCCACTGCTTCAATAATTACATCTTTCTCTTCTGGAAATTTAGAAATCTTAATAATACAGTCTTGCGAAAGATGATTATCAGCATTTTCGATTTGTTTAGATTCGGAAGTTTCAGAGTTTATCCAGGGATCAAGCCCAGTTTTATTCTTATATCTATTATAGAACCTAGAACGAGTTTTATCTGACAAAATGCTTAGTAATTCTAATTTGGCTTCCCACTCCAAATATTCGGGAGTTAATGTATTCATATTGTCGTTTTATATAATCTCGCATCTCTTTAAATTGGTAATAACCGACAAAAAAAATAATATACAGCGAGGTCGTGTCCAGATTAATATGGTTAGCTTCAAATGATGCAATCACGAGAAGGCGGGTTTATGCTGTTATCTCGATTTTAATTCCACGCTGTTCACATTTAATAAAATAGGATCCATTTTTATATCTGCCTTCTATACCTTTATCCTCATAATGATCAGACTTGCATAGCGGGCATAAAGATTCATCCGTAATCCCATAATAATCTTTGTTTCCATCTCTGCCTTCCCAAAATAAATCAGGATATTGCTCTGCCATTTTATTACGGAAATCGGCACGTTTATGTGTAGTATTTACCTTAGTTGAATCTTTCGAATTTGTTTCATCATCATCGGAGTCATCGTCATCAGAAGATTCTTTCCCATTGCCATCAGAGGATTCCGAGTTAGAATCTGAAAAGCTATCAATTATAGTTACGGCTTCTGAAAATTCGTTATTTTCATTTACTATATCTACCTCTGTCTCCGGTAAAGATTTAGATGCAATAGCATCCTCATTTCGTGAGACTTCCTCAATTATCTTATCTTCTGAATTGTTGGAGGCAGACACGGAGTGGTTAGAGGTATGGGATAATGGGATAGAGGGAGTGGTCTCTGGTGAAACCTTTTCAGGCAATATACTTACCTCTACATTAATCTGATCGTGACATTTTGTCACGGTTTTTGAAGTCACTTCATTTATGATATGCTGAATTTGAGTATCTTTCAATCCCGAAATTGTACTTGCACTATATGTAATGTATTCGATTTTATCGATGCCTACTCCTCTATCACCAAATAGCTTAAGAATTTTTCTCGCTCTTTCGGTTTTCTTACGCAAATTTGCATCTGTAATGTTAGGTAGAAAAGGTTTCATTTCCTTATATATTTTTGATCTTGCTGTTTTATCTTTAATCTCGCCATCTGCTGTAAGGCTTTTAACCTTATTTTCGAATTCTAGAGAATAATAATACCAACATAAAATTTGTTTCTGACCTGATTTGATTGCTTTATCAAATAAGTCTGATAAACTTTGTTCAGAGCCCGGAACCATATCCTGTATACAAGACTTACTGTTATTCGAATATGTGGAGTTGATTTCGGAAACAATACCTTGTACTTGATTACAAGTCATCTCTTGTATTAAACCTTCTACGATTTGATTATCAGATTCGGATAATTCAGCCGTGCTGGCGATGCCAATGGAGACGGTATCAGAATTATCAAGGGTGTTTTGATCGTGACATTTTGTCACGGTTTTTGTAGCACATAATGATGGGGGTGTCATCTTTTTAGATTCCGTTTGATTAACTAAAGATAAGTCTTGATCTCGAAGTTTTTTCTCCCTAATTCTTTCCATTATCTCTTTGCTAACCCGTTCCTTATACATTGAATCCAGAATTTCATTTTCTTCTTTCTCTTCCAATAATATGGTCGCGGGGATAAGAGATGTGGAGGTCTCTAATTCCTGTTGTATATCGGAATTGCCGGAGGTAGACACTTCGTGGCTAGATATGATAGATTCCTCAATACGTGGGACTATCTGTTCATGAGTATCTTTGCCGGAGGCAGTCACAAAGTGGCTAGAATTTGAAGTAATATCAGATATATTAGATGCCGAAGCATTCTCAGTTTGTAATTCTATCTGTTCGGGGATATCGTTAGAATTTTTCATTTCGGTAGAAACACTTACTATCTTTTTCTCGGCTAATGAGGAAATTGGCAATTGGTCTGGAGAGTCGATGATTATTCCCTTTGATTTTATTTCCTCGAAATCATGTCTTAATTTTGCTACTTCGGTTTTAAGCTCAGCATTCTCGGAAGCAGTATCTGTTCTACTTTTTTCCAACTCCTCAATTCGGCTCTTAAACTCTGCATCACGTCTAGAATTCTCTTCAATAATCTGTCTCAACCTCTCGTTTTCAGCTTCAACTTCGGCAAACTTTAGCAATTTATTTCTAAGTTCGGAAATTTCAGCATTTTCGGTCTCAAGATCAATGATTCGTCGTCTCAATAAATCTATTTCAGATAGGTCATTAGGCTTGTTCCTTTGATCTTGCATGTTTAATATTAATTTATATAACTTTATTACAAATGTTTGGAAAAGGATTTTTATTGACCACGTCTTGAAAAATGTTTTTTTATTAGTTAATGCCTTTAATTTCAAATAGAAATCACGTAATATATCAACTAGACGTGAGCCAGCCTCCGGCTAATAATCAAAAATATATACACGTGGGCATTGTTCACACTGATCACTTTTGCCGAGAAAATTCTTGATCGTGACATTTTGTCACGGTTTTTTGCCAAGAAAAATTCCCGATCATATACATCGATATCAATACAACGTAATAAATCCCGAAATACACATGTAAAAGTAAACACGATTAATTATACGAAATCAGCCACCAGGGCTAGCTTTATTAGTTATAAAAATCGAAAAGAATACTATACACAAAATACATGATAAAAATATAAAAAAATGGATTAATCATCTCGACAATGTTTGGGGCATCCTCCTGTACATTCATTGTTATCGTCATCACCACCACCGCCATTGTCGAAAAAATCAAAATCATCATATGATAGTCGTCGTGGTGAGGGGTGTCGTGGCGATGGTTGTCGTGATGGTGATGGTACTTGTGATGGTCGTGGTGATTGTTGTGGTGATTGTTGTGGTGATTGTCGTGGTGATTGTCGTGGTGATGGTCGTGGTTGTGATGATTTATTTTTCTTTCGATATTTTTTAGTTACACGGCCACAATTATAGCTAGGGGGGTTGGGTCTTCTTGTGCGAAGATTATATGTTGGTGGTGGTGGTGATGTTGTTGCTACTGCCGATGATGAAGATGAAGAAGAAGAAGATGATGATGATGGTGTTGCTTTTGTTATTGTTGTTGCTACTGCTGGTGGTGATGATGATGATGGCGATGATATTGTTGTATTATTATCATTATTGTTGTTACTATTATTACCTTCACCAACATTGTCAATATTACCGCTATTGTCATTATTATTGTTATTGTTATTATTATTATTGTTATTATTATCTTCAAAAAAATCAAAAAAAATCATCACCATTATCAACATTATTATTTTCATTATCATTATTATTATTATCGTTATTATCATCATTGTTATTATTGTCATTATTATTGACATCTTTGTGATCATTGTTATTGTAATCATCACGTATCGATGATGGTGATGGTGATTTTGGCGATGATGATGCTACTGGTAGTGATGATGATGATGCTGATGATGATGCTACTGGTGGTTGCAATGATTTCCTTTTCTTGCTGGCCTTTTTCCACAAGCTATTTGTTTTTTCGATATCAGTCTATAAAAAGCAAAACCAGATGAGAAAAATTTCCCAGTAAGCACAATCATACAAAAATAAGATTAGATGGCGGGTGCAGGAATATATCAATAGATAAATTTTCATTAAGTGGACATCCGTGTGAACTGGTGAGAAATTTTCGTTTTTTGGAATCGGATTTCCGTCTTGACATTCTTATATATTTCCCGGAGCATGGTGGTATTTGATTTTATCTACCGGAGGACACAAAAGTTTCTCCTCTTCTTTTCTGGAAATGCTGAAGAATATTCTACTTCATTGGCGAATGCCCACTTACTGGTGAGAAATTTCCGTCTTGACATTCTTATATATTTCCCAGAGCATGGTGATATTTGATTTTATCTACCGGAGGACACAAAAGTTTCTCCTCTTCTTTTCTAGAAATGCTGAAGAATATTCTACTTCATTGGCGAATGCCCACTTAATGTAAAGAAAGGCATAGTTGAAACCTCCTTCAGAATCAACAGATCTTTACTGAAAATTTAGATCAATAAATTCCATGATGTTTGTCAGACGTTCCAACAAACGCATCCATTTCAGTACTTGCATAGTTCCTACTAGCAGTTCCAATAGGTACAAGCACCTGGCCATAAGGCCCCATCTAATCTTATTAATTATATTTATTATACCTACCTTTTTATTATTTATAAGTTTTTGAGCGATATCTCGAATTTCTTGCGACATACACAAATTATTAATAATACTGTGCAGAGTATCAAAAAATAATAAATGTGCTGTATCTTTCTCAGTGAACTTATAGTTGTCAATTATGAGAGAGACGTAGTTATGAAGGGACCAGTTTTCATACGAGCAAAACTCGAAATACTTGATATACGGGATATCTTTACGTGCAGTTAAATTTCCTCGAAAGTTAATTTCAGACATAATAAAAATGTAACTAGGAAGAGACGCGTAACATTACGTGTGTATTTAAGTTTTCACACAGATATACATGTTAATTAAATTCAGATGATGCATGCAGGTTCTACTACATTCGAATTTCTTCTATAGTACATATCACATGATAGGTTAATTATTTTAACGATGACAAGTTATACAAGTTATTACTAACTATAAACTGTGCTATTGTTATACAATAAATATATTGCGAGAAAATTACGTGGTGTGTTAACGACATTGCTCATGTTAAAAATTTCACAGTGAAATTCATGAACCAGTTTTAGTACTTATATCCGAGAATAAGCTATATGTCCGAAATAGACTCCCCATTCACGATCTACCATGACTATCATTCGTTGATTTCATATGCTCTGTCAATCGTCATAAGTAATCGTTTATAAGTGAATAATATCTATTGCAAAGCAATGGGGTTCGTCTTACATAAGTGATTTTAGATATCATAGATATCAGCTCTGCTATAACGGAGTTAGGCTCGGAGAGCCATTTCTTTGAAATAGTGTCAAGACACATATAAATACCAATACCCGAACTCGAGATTCTTTACTTTTTCCAAAATTTCAACGACGTCCCATCACCAAAAATAATTTTTTTATAACAAATTTTATCGTAACAAATATAACCCGCCTTCTCATGGCCAAGCCCACTCGAAGCCTTTTTTTCTCGTGAACTCGAAAAAAGATATTAGCATATGGTAACAGCTCCACTATATAATTATCCCGACCATGAATGAACAAAGTGAAATGAATTGTCGGGGCAGATAACATATACTTCTTTGCTGATAAGCTCGAAGAGCACCACTATATGGCATGAACAAACGAAGTGTAGTAAATTGGCGGGATATCGACAAATAGAAGATAATTTTGAGTTGGATCTGAGAAATAGAGTGTTTTATCTGAGATAGATACTAAAGAGCTAAAAGATGATGAGCTAGAAAGATTAACAATATTCTCAACAGTAGATAGTCTCGATTCTGTGTCCTTATATATTGAAACAACTTCTTTATCTTTTAAGCATAAACTTAAATCAACAAAAATTGAATCGCATATTTATAATGTATAAAGTTATTAAATCTAATAGGTCTAATCCCCCCTAAATACGATATAAATTACATAATCTCTAAAAACACTTAATCGTTAAATATGGTCTATACAGATGGTTGTCCAGTTTTAAACGATATTGAGTGGAGAGATAATTGTCAATTTCCAGTGATCCGTAAAGGTGAAACTCCATCCGATTGGATGAAACGAATCTGGGATCAGTTAATGAATTATAGAAAAAATAATTGTTTAGTTGAATCTCATAAGCGATATATGGTTGCTAGGAAGATGGTATATTTATGGGAAGGTGATCTTGGCAGTGCTTTTGAAGTGAATATTGCAATATGTCATAGTTGCGATCAGCTCGTTTATGTTGATCGGAAATGTATTTATGGAGAATATCATGGATCTACAATCGAAAAGCATTGGAGTACAAATTGCATAGGAAACACATATTGTGATATTAGTTATAAAGACTATATGGAACTTAAAAGCAGATCCGAAGCTAATAACACCTACTTCGAAAAAAAAGCGATTTGTCGTTATGAATTGTGGATGCAGAATGCTATTAGAAGAGTTAAACGTGCAAGAGAAATCGGTAGAAAGATCCAGGCATGTATTACTATACAAAGAAAGGTTGTTGAATGGATTTATCGCCCTGATGGTATGACGGTCAAGCAGTTATCCGAGCATTACCAATTATTATGGGTGGTTCAAGAAGAGATGCGTCAAATTAATAATGTATAATACACATATCTATTTATTCGATTAATATATTTATTTATTTATAACATATTTATATATAGCTATTTTTTTCTTGATGTATGTTTCATAATTTTTATATGTCAACCTGTTTTATGGATCACAAAAATTCTTAGTGTAGATAATAGATCGTACTTGTTATTTTTATATCTACTTAAATTTCACATCGGCTGGAGACGATCAGCTTCTTGATAGAAGTGGCTAATAAGATGTATTTATATTAATACAACAAAATTATAGCTGAAAAAATAATAATAAATATATACTTTATCACTTGTTTTACTTGTTTAATTTTAATGTAATGAGTATAGCAGAGCTAGTGTCTCTGACACATTATATTTTTTATTTTATCAGAATATACATATACAAAAAATAATAATCCCAGTAACTGCTTAAAGCCAGAAAAAGTAAATAATTATATTTGATCAATTAATATATAATAATATTTTTAAGTATATAAGTTAACTATATATCTTTTTCGAAAAAAGGGTATGGAACATTATAGTCTTCGTAATCCAGATATCTATCAAGAAAACAAAATCCGAACTGAAAAAAAAATTAAAAAACACGTTGATCACCCACCAAATTATGGACCAATCAGATTCAGAAAAAATGAAATATATGGGGCACACGACGCGTGTGTAATTATTTGATTTTCAAAAAAAAATGTCAGAAGAATATTATCACGGTTATACGTGTAAGTTATATTTGCAACCTACTTCCCAATACTCTCTTCACTAACCAGTCATCTCTTTAGCAATTTGTTCTTACATAAGAAGTCGTAATGAGGATTGTTCATTTCGCGAGTTTGTAGAACTATATAAAGAAATGATTATAGAATCTCCACCGAATACTGATGACTGGACTGGTTTAGAAGTTGCCTGGAGGACAAGATTCTTAGGAAACGTAGAACGTATAATTCCTGAAAAATACGTTGATATAGACGCAAAGGTTATGTATCTACTTTTTTAAAAAATCTAAATAGAGGGAGCTCTTGGTCGGTGATCGGCAGATCAAGGGTATTCCGTGATCGGCGGGCCCAAGTGATGGTGGTTGCGCTCCTGGTCAATGATCGGTTGACTTTGAGTATCTGGTGATCGGCAAGGCGCTATCATTGCGTTTTCATGATTGATATTTGCATCTTCATAGACTTCACAATTATTAATATCCACGAAAATATGTTACTAATTATTTTTTTATTATAAAAAGGTGGTATCAGAAACTTCGAAAAAGTCTTTAATGAGTTATTGGCAAAATATTATTAATGAAAAACGACGAGTAAGATTGATCACAATTTAATCTCGCTTTATTACTGGTATATTTATTAATTTTGTTCATTATATAATGATATATAGATATCCGTAATCAATAATCATATATCTGGTAGCCTAAAAATATTGGAAGCAACGGCTAAGCATAGTTCAGATACAGTCGTTTCGAAAATTTCGAGTTTTTCTTCACATGAGGATCAAGAATTTCAAGCGATGGATGCAGATTCACTACCAAAAAAACGTTCCCGCACCGAAAAAGAAGACGCTACGCAGGAAGATTTATTAAACTCTGTAACAGAAGCCTCCAATACCTTCAGCAAGATTGACTTCCCTACATATTATGATAAACTTAAAACTATATGGCATACCAATGATGCCGAAGCAAATTATTATGTGATCGACTTAGGGGATGTTGATATTTTAAGTAAAACACGTGAACTTTTAGATGATGAAGAATTAAAATCATTGTTTGAAAGATTGACCTTGGATGATGAAAATAATCATATAAGCACAAAAGCGAGTGAATATTTGACGTTATTCGATCAACTTATAGAATATCCTTTGGAGGGAAAAGCTACCGAGGATGACAATACAGAGAAAAATATCAAAGATAAAGTTATTTCTGAAATAGAAGAAACAATACATGGTCTAAATGATATACCCACAAAATTTCGATACCTATCAAACACTCTCCCCCTTCCAGTACTGCAGTTCGATCAATCTCAATATTCTGATCTCTATATTATTAAAAGCATATCAAGTCATATAGACGGTTTTACAAAAATGAAAGGAATTCTAGAAAACACATCGGAGCGATCTTGGACAGCACATATCCTTTCGTATTTTTTTTTTATTACTTTTAGTTTCCTGGATTCTATACAATACTTTTCATGTGAACGAACAATTCCTACAAAATTGGATTTGCAAGTTACTGACTATAAGGCAGATGGTGTTGCAGAATTCTTCAAACGGCCCAACCAAATCCCAATGTTTTTGCTTGAAGTTTCTGGTGACCCTAATAAACCGGATCCTGATAAATTCAACAACGACAGACAAAAATTAATGAAGGAAGGTGTTTTTGCTCTCAACAAGTTTATGACGCGAACAAAACTGCCAACATGGGATGTTTGTAAAACTTTGGGAATTTTCCTGGCGCAGGGATATAGTAAGCTATTATCAAAATATTTTCGTGTATAAAGTGTTTATTTATTTTAACATTTAATATACTATTATAGGCAACAATCTTGAGATTGGTCAAATGATCTATATTGGACCTGGTTTATATTTTTACTCCCCATTTACGGTCCCGAGTCTCATTATCCCAACTTCTGACACTGAATTGGAACATACGCCTCGACTAATTCGAACATTTTTATGCTTGAGATTTAATGTTATTGAGAAGATCAAGAGGTTTAAAGAATTCGAAAGAAGAGGATATTTACGTGTTATGAAACCCATGACTAAGTATGCCACTGGGCTAACACCAGAACGGCCTAGGGTTGTGACGTTTGCACAATTTTTACCAAAAATATCAAAAGCGATAACTATTAAAGGAGAAAGAGGAAGGGGAAGAGGAAGGGGAAAAGGTAGAGGTCGTGGTTCTATATAAATTTTTTTTTTAGAATTAGATGTGCGATCTACGTGTATTAATGCAACGTATCAAAAATAGTACTTTTTCTATATAACATTGTAACATGTGATTGATTAAAAAATAAAAAATAGGTACTTTTGTATTTGGAATCCAATTTTCCGTTTGCGTATTGCTACATAATTGCATTTAAAGTTTTACCTCTATTCAATGAGACCCATTCTCGAAGATGCTCTGGGATAACTATATATGGGTCTTCGTAGTACCAGACATATCTTAAAACGATCCAGTTTTCTTCGCACAATTCTTTCTTGAGTTGATCCCGTGCTTGCTGTTTGATAAAATTATCAGGATCTCCTCTATGAAAGAATTCAATATATTTTTCGTGCTGTTGCCCTTGTACTTCAATTGCAAAGCCGTAATTATAGTAGGGAATATCAAGTTGCAATCCTGTTTTATACTCTGGTGTTTTTAAGAAATCAGGTTTGCGATTTTTTGATGGCTCCCCTAAATATTTTGATACGATTTCACGACATAGATTCTCACGTTTATATTTTGAGCAATAGGGACACCATGTATTAACATTTTTAATACTTGACAATGAAGAATTCCATTCATGACCTTTGACACATTTCCATCGTAGGTGGGATTTACCATTAATATATTTATTTGAAATACACTCTCCACCTTTATTAAATGCAATCATTTTAGCAATATCAAGAGTATTCTTAGCTTGGCCCGCGCAATATGGACACCATGTGTTACTATTTTTAACATTATTAAAAGTTGCATACCATTTATGACCTTTGACACAGCTCCACAATAGTTTAGTCTCACAATTTTTATATTCGGTTGAAAGACATTTTCCATTTCTATTATATGCGATATGTTTGACATCTTCAAGAGTATATCGAACGTTACATACACAATACGGGCACCATGTATTACGTTTGTTTACATTTTTAAAAGTTGCATACCATTTATGATTTTTTGCGCAACTCCATAATAGTTTAGTATTACAATTTTTATATTCGGTTGAAAGGCATTGTCCATTCATTTTAGATGCGTATTTTTTACAATCTTCAATACTATGACTTCGGATTTGAGAGCATAGCCTACACCACGTACCTTGATTTTTTATATTTCCCAAATTTGTATACCAAATGTGATTTTTAGAACATTTCCATTTTAAAGGTTCTCTGCTATTTACATAAGATATTGATAAACACTCTCCATTTTTATTATATGCTATTTGTTTAGCAATTTCAAGATTAAGATGTCTTTTGTGACTACAATCTGGACACCATGAACCTTGATTTTTGATATGACGAAATTTGGCAGTCCATTGGTGATTTTTATTGCATTCCCATAGCATTGGAGTTTCACAATTAATATATTCTTTGGAAAGACATTTCCCTTCTCGCGATTTAGCTATTTTTATTGCATCATTCAAAGATAATTTATTAGTCATTGTTGTAGGTAGCAGTTGTATTATTTTTTAATAATTATCTTACTTTTAATTATTGTTTTATTAAACGAAATCCAATGACTGAAAGGGAAGCTAGTACTATAAATCCTATAGTCGAGTTATTTTTAAGACATGAAGTTAATAGATATCAGAAAAAATTAAAGCACCAACGAAAAAGCTGGCCACTTGATAATTTATCAAACATATATAATAACGAAACTAGTACTAAGATATCTATAGACATGGTTAACCAAGAATCCCAAACCCAAGATACTGTCCCGATTTGTGAACATGAGGAGGAGATCAGTTGTCGTGTTAAGAAAAAATTAGATAGTTTATCTCGACAATTGCTTGAATTCAATGAAAAAACTTTTGACCCTTTTATGCAAGAAATTACTAAACGGATTGAGGAGCAGGATAATGCTAATAATGAATTGCGCAGTGAAATTGATCAACAGAAGTTGTTATTGCAAGAGACCGAAAGAAAGCTTGAAATCTTGAAATCGAAATCTACTTATTAATAGATATTTTAGTATAACTGAAAAAAAAAATAATTATGTGTTAAAGGCATTGGTTTCACATTATTATTGCTTATTTTACGTATCTAATATTATATCTAATGTTGGTTTTTTGCTTATCTAATATTATATCTAATGTTGGTTTTTTGCTTAATAGGAAGTGGATTGATTCTTTGGATATACGCCAGCAGTCTCCCACATCGAGAACTAGCAAATTAGAACAATAATGCGCAATATCGTATATTGTTTTATCAGTAATATAAGTACGATGAAGAATAAGATATTGAATATTTGCGCATGAACGGACTATATCACACACAGCATCGTCAGTCATATAGTAATTGGAAGATAAATCCAGGTGTCGAAGATTTACACATGAGCGTGCAATTGCACAAAATGATATATCTTTGATACGATGATGGGAAGAGAGGTTTAAATATATTAGATTGGGACAAAATTGTGCTATTTCAATCACAGATGCACCAGTAACGTTTAGACTACATATGGAGGCGAAGTGTATATATTCTAATTTTGGGCAAGATCGCACTATTTCACTAATGCATCTATCAGTAATGGCTTTACATGCATCAAAACTCAGATGTAGCAATTTTGGACAACATCTTGCAATTTCTATAATTGGTATATTACTAAAACCATAACTTCGATCAAGAATAAGAGTGTGTATATTTGGGCATAAACGCAAAATTGCACTGAGTAATGTATCTGAGATTTTTAAACCCGCCAATTTGAGATATACCATATTTGAGCAATAGAGATGTTTTGTCTTTCCACACATAACTCTTTTAATCTTCATCAATCTCCAATAAAGAGGTCCAGATGTATTTTTACCACATTGGTTCTGTCGATAACCTTCTACGGAAAACTCAATGCGTCTCCATAGAATTGGAACACTGCAATGATACCAAAGGTGATTGACAAATAAAGTAGGATAGAGCGCTTTATCCTTGGCTAAGAAACTGAATATGTTTTCGAGCAACTCTGGAATAATGAAAGGGTGGGTCATGTTTACTTCTTATATATGTATTAAGAAACTTGAAGTGGTTTTTATATCTCTGATATCCCACTTTATTCATCCAATTTCAATGGGATACCCCATCTCAATCTAACTGCTAGGGGATCGTCAACTGCTCTAGTAAAATCAAAGACCACAAAACACTGTAAATATATTACTCAATTACCTGTTCCACATATCCTGCAACTGTTTACTTTTTTTACCTATACCCCATTCACGTCTAAATACCACGAACCATATAACAGCAATAATCAAGATAAGTAACATATATGCCGATAGCGGTGACACCAAACTACTTGTCACAATAGGAATTGCTTCTATTCCTCCTACCGAAATCTGCGGATCTGAATTTATATATGTGTTTAGCATAATATCTTTACTAGTTTCAGTTGCGTTAGCAACCTCATTCCATGAGTCACTTACCTTGGGTATAGGGATGACTCTGTCATCATCATCGATTTTTTCGATATCTTCTATATTTTTTCTGCGTGCGAGATACGGTCTAAGACTATTGCTAGATTTCGAATCATGACCTAAAGGATCTATAGATATATTAGATGCAAAAACATCCTCACTCTGTGAGTCAGACTTGGCTATATTTTTTTCGTCATCTCCACCAACTATAGCCTCCGATTTCAGGTGATCGAGTTTGCTTCTTACATGTTCCAATTCATCTTCTATTTGTTTAAACTCAACCATTTTAGATTTAAGGGATAGATTCTCAGATTCTGTTTTTGATAAGTTTTCCTGA